>ML356575.1:0-11920 GCA_005239505.1 Nicotiana paniculata
TAAGAGTTGAATTTTGAAATTTGAAATTTGAAAATTGATAATTTGAAATACATGCTGCACTTGTAATTTATAAGTGCAATTTTTTCCATAATCATTGTTATCTTTACATATTTTACTTTATATTTTATATAAATTACAATACATGTACAAAAACTTGGAAAAAAAAATTAAAAAATTGAAACCCGGCCCGGCCCGGCAGTACCCCTACCCGCACGGGTTCATTTTTACCCGGATAAGCCCCAACCCGTTAACAATTAACCGGCAAGAACCCGTAACCACAACCCGTACGGTTAGAAAAAAAACGTAACCAGCCCGGCCCGGCCCGCCCGTCAGACACCCTTAATCTCAAGCCTCATTTTAGCGCCACATATCTATTTTTTTTTTCCTATCATCATCTTCATTGTCAGGAACATAAAGAAATAAGCAACAACAATGGTTAAGAAATCACCTGAAAAGAAACAAAAAAAAAAAAAAGCCAGAGAAGAAATGGAAGAAACCCAGCAATGGTTAAGAAACCCATTATCTCGATTTCTTAACTCGCAAATCCAAATCATCCTGAATCGGGTTGGTGAAAATTGATTCAAAATCAACCTAACAAAATCATCGATTCTAGGTGAAACAGTAGTTTTTAAGTAATTGTCGGCCTGATTTTCTCGAGCGTCGGAGGAGTTCTCATATCTAGGATTAAAAGAAGTTAGAATCGAAATCCATCATCAAAGCTTGTTTGAATGATGGTTTTTTTTCAGTGCAATTTTGGGTCTAATTGTGTCTTTTTCAGTCTTTTTCTGATCAATCTTTGGTCAAGCTTTCGTTGTTCTCGTCCCTGCTCCAGTGATGGAAATAAGTTTTATGGCCACCGGTGGATCTGAAAATTATTGGGAAGATAATAGGGATAGAGGGTGGGTTGGAGGAAGCCGGGGTGTAAGTGATACTGGAGGAGGAGCCAGCGTGGAGGTAGGACTGGGGAAGAGGATAAACCTAGGGGCTGGGGCCTGGGGATGTTGAGGAAGACACATAGCTATTTTATTTTATTTTTTTAAAGCTCATAAATTAGGGGTTATTTTAAGCTTGGGCCGGGTCGTCCATTTTTAATTAAAGAATACTTATTTTTAATTTGAATGAGCGCGTGTATACACAACATTGAGTATTAACTATGCTGGTCAAAAGTGGTGTGTCAATGATAAACTACATATTTTGCCTATCCATATCATTAAGGACCATAAGGAAGGACCATTTTGATTCATTCTCTCTCCAACAGCATATAAAGTAAGAGAGAGGGAATAGATATTTTTTGTTTTTAAGTTGATGTTCTACTGAATAGCGCTGAGATAGCAGTAGCACTGAGTTCTTATCCTTAAATTTTTTGTTAAAACTATTCATTTGAGTTCTCCACTTTTATAGTGGAGAGCACTCTAGGCATTAACAATGGGGAAATTTGCAATAACAACAATTATGTTGGGTTTGTTGCTGTTGTTCTTGTGTGCTGGTGTTACTGAAGCAGTGTACGTGAAGTACAAAGACCCAAAACAGCCATTGAATGTTAGAATAAGTGATTTGATGAACAGAATGAGTCTTGAAGAAAAAATTGGTCAGATGACCCAGATTGAGAGATATTTAGCTGCACCTGATATCATGAAGAAATACTTCATTGGTAAGCTTTTCACAAAAATCTTGAGGTTTTACATTACCATTATGGAGATGTATCATTTATTATAATTTTAAAATATTATACATTTGAAGATATTTTGTCTACTCGAAACAACCTCTCTACATTCACTGCAGAGGTAAGGCCTACGTACCATCTACCCTCCTGGACCGGCAGACCCCACTTGTGGGAATACACTTACTTTTTTTTTGTTGTTGTTATTGTGTGTGTATATATATATAAAGAGAGAGAGTCTGCTGGCACTAGCGGCGGGGTTCAACTGAATCCCCTTTTGTTGGAAAATTTTACTGAGCTAATAGATTAAAAACAAAAGTATTCACATGTATATGAACTTTTGAATCCCTTTGACATAAGGGAGGTAGTTCAGAAATTATTTTAGGTTGCAGGTTTGAATTTTTTGATCCCCTTGTTAAAATTTCTGGCTCCGCCACTTTGCTTCATAAGAGTACTAGGTGCAGTGCAACTCTGCATTCACAAACTTAACATTTTGGATTCACCTTTGTCGTGGTGGTTGAATGAAAGCCTGCCTTTTCTGGTTTAGTGAAGTGTGAATGATTGGATTGTGGCAGGGAGTGTACTGAGTCTTGGAGGAAGTGAACCAGCTCCAAAGGCGACTGCTGCGGACTGGGTAAAGATGGTTAATGAGATTCAGAAGGGTTCCCTTTCAACACGCCTTGGTATTCCCATGATCTATGGAATTGATGCAGTCCATGGGCACAACAATGTCTATAAAGCCACAATTTTTCCACACAATGTTGGCCTTGGAGTCATAAGGTAAAGGAAATGGTAGTAACAATTATTTGCAACTTATTGAGCGACATTCTTCTTGTAAATGTTTATACTGAATGTGAAAGTAGAAGAAATATACATGGTAAGTATTTGTGATATTTAGTCTACGCTTCAACTTTTGGACTTGATAGGCGTGAAAATTTGATTTTTCCTCGTTACGGTTCTAAGCTATGGAATCACATTGCATAAACTTGGGAGGTGGGGCTGACTTGTTAATTTAGAAGATCTCCAAAAGAGTGTGTAATCAGGAGTCGTTTCTAGAGATTGAGTATTTGACCCCTAGTGGTGATTAGAATACTCTTGAAGAAAATTGAAAGTACATCTTGTGTTGGAAGTTTGTGTCTTTGAACCTTTGATCAATTGTGCTTACGTAAATTGGATTGTTGCTGAGACTTATAGCATGTTTAGCCAAACTTCTAAAATCAGCTTATTTTGATAAGCGCTTTTCGCAAAAGTACTTTTAAAAAAAGTGCTTTTGGTGAGAAGCAGTTTGTGTTTGCAGTGGCGGAGGCAGGATCTGCATGAAGGGGGTTCAAAAAATTTTTTTTTTTAGCTAGTGGGAATTGAGAACCTATGACCCTATCAAGGTTTTGAACCTCCTTGACTACTAAACTACACTTCTGAGATGTGTTAAGGGGGTTCAAAACTTAATATATAAAGGTAAAAGACAAATTTTGCCTTATATATACATTTTTTTTCGGCGAAGGAGATTCGGATGAACCCCCTATCGTCCCCTAAATCCATCCCTGAGGACAAGTACTACTGTAATTATAATATCAATGAGCGACATATAGAATTAGATTATTAAGGTATACATGAAGGAGTGGACATAAAATCACATGCGGCATGAAACATTCGTACGTGATGTCAACTTGAAATTTTTGAGTTCATATGTACCAGAAAGTAAGGTAATTTTACTTGTATTAACATTTCTCTAATTTGGTAGTGATTTTCGTCTAATTATATTTCGTATTCCTAACCATTGAACCTTTTGTTATGCATACTACTTAAAAATGAAGTGACCGATATTAATACCCAAAATTAAATGGAAAATAAGAGTTGTAATGGGACCATCTCTATATGGTAAGAGAGAGATATCCCATTAACTCTATGAAACTTATTCAGATTTTGTGTTTACAGCAAATTAATTCCTATGTGTCTTTCATATGTACAGTAATAATTTTTTTCTCTATGATATTTGAATGTTTTTTAAAATCTATAATATCCGGAAGTCCTTCAACGCAGTGGCGGAGGCAGGATCTCCATGAAGGGGGTTCAAATTTTTTTTTTTATAGTTAGCGGGAATTGAACCTATGACCTTATCAAGGTTTGAACTCCCTTGACCACTAAACTACACTTCTGAATTGTATTAAAGGAGTTCAAAACTTTATATATAGAAGTAAAAAACAGATTTTGCCTTATATATACAGTGTAATTTTTCGGTGAAGGGAGTTGAACCCCCTTCCGCCCCTGTGTGTTTAGCTAATTAATTTGAAAAGTATTTTTGAATAGTAGTTAGTGTTTGACCAAGCTTTTGAAAACTGCTTCTAAGTGTATTTTTCTCAAAAGTGCTTCTCAGAAAAGTGCTTTTGAAAAGAAGCTATTTTTTTTTCTGTTTCTCAAAAACTGCTTTCTACTTCTCCTCAAAAGCACTTTTTTTCCTTCCAAAAGTTTGGCCAAACACCTCAATTTTGAGCCAACAGTGCTTTTGGCAAAAAAAAAACACTTTTGGCCCAAAAAAAAAGCTTGTTCAAAGAGGCTATTACTCCCCTATTTCTCTTTACCAGCAGTGTGAGGAAGCATGGCTTCAAAATTCTGGCTGGAAATTTATTGTGCCTTATATTTTATTTGTAGGGAATTTGGAAATATCATAGTCAAATAATGGAAATGTGAAGAGATATTTTGTTGACCTCTTCCTTACATATTGAAGAGATTTAACCCCCTTTTTTTCAGCAAAAGAAGAGATTTAACCAATTAATTGGTTATTTTACAACCTGCTCTTGAAGCTTTTTCATCTCATTCACTGATACATGGAATTATCTCAACTTTGCAATAGAGACCCACAGCTTGTGAAGCGGATTGGGGCTGCGACTGCTCTTGAAGTCAGAGCTACAGGAATCACTTATACTTTTGCACCTTGCATCGCAGTGAGTACCATAACATCATATGTAGCCTGTGCGGTATTGTCTTCATTTAATAACTTTCATCACAAGTCTGGGTGTTTATCTTTGCTTGATACCTGTTATCATAGGTGTGTAGAGATCCAAGATGGGGTCGGTGCTTCGAAAGCTACAGCGAAGATCATAGAATTGTTCGAGCAATGACTGAGATCATTCCTGGTTTACAAGGAGATATTCCAGCTAACTCTCGTAAGGGTGTTCCTTTTGTTGCAGGAAAGTACGAATCTCTAGTCTTTGATATGGTCTTTTTCCTTTTTGACCCTTGTAAAGATATGACACTTGGACCTAACTCAACTCCAAAAGTTAGCTCATGAGGGGTAGATTGTCCAAGTCCATATAAGGAGACCATCAGTCCATTCCCCAACCAATGTGGGACTCTTACCCACTCTAACACCCCTCGCACGCCCAGACCATCAACCGAAGCGTGGACGATATATCATAGGGGACAAACAGGAATGGACCTGGCTCTGATACCATGTAAAATATAAAATAAATGGAGGAATATTCTTTTTTATTATTGCAAGAAGTAATAAGTATATATACAAGTACATAGAACCCTAACTATAGAAAGAAAAAAAGGAGATCCTGTAAATCTGCTATGAATCCTTATAATTCTGTCAGCTATGTACATTACATAAAAATATGTCTACATTCATTCTGCAACACTCCCCTCAAGCTGGAGCATAGATATTGATCATGCCCAGCTTGTTACGAAGGTAATCAACTCGAATTGCATTCAACGCCTTTGTGAATAAATCAGCCGGTTGCTCTCCTGCCTTCACATAGCCAGTGAATATCAAGTTCTCCTTAATCTTCTCACGAATAAAATGGCAGCCAACCGCAATATGCTTAGTTTTTTCATGATACACCGGATTTGATGCAATATGGAGGACAACTTGATTGTCACACCAGAGTTTTGCTGGTATTGGATGGTCCAACCCAATTTCAGTCAAAAGATGATTTATCCACATAATCTCACACGTAGACTGAGACATAGCTTTGTACTGAGATTCAGCAGTGGATCGAGATACAACACTTTGCTTCTTACTTCTCCACAATACAAGGTTCCCTCCAACAAAGACAAAATAGCCAGTAGTAGATCTTCTGTCAATTTTGAATCCAGTCCAATGAACCAGAGAAAAAGTGAGAATCAAATAGAGTTCCAACTGGTATAATTGAAAAGTTCCACCAAGAATTTGCTCAATTAGAACACTCAAAGTATCAAAATAATGGAAGAGGAACCAGTAAATTCCACTAAGAAGATACCCCAACAAATATCCAAAAGATCAAGTAACAGAATCTCCTCTAAACCCAATCACCAAAATGATCTTCACTTGAATAAAGCTCAACAAGCCAAAGATTCACAGAGGAGAATTTTACCAAGAATATGGAGTCCTTAGATCGTAAGCAGACACCAAATCAGCAAATGGAAAGTCAAATAAAAGATAATTTTGACCAAAGAGAGCAAATTTGACAAAACCCGGAATGCTTTGAAATCTTCCCAGCCGAAGTCTGATGAACAAGAAACCACAAAATTCTGATCGAAAATATCGAGCCAACATCATAAATGAAACCCCGAACTGACACCCTCATACCAGACCTGGTCTATGACTTCCTGCGAACTTTCTAAAGCAACACCGGTGAATCAAATGTATCTGCTCTAAATCATCAAAAGGATCACCATCATCTTTCATAAGATGCACATCAGGAACCATTGGAGTACTGCAGGATAAGCCGATAAGGATACATTAAGGATAAAATGAGAGAAGATCGCTTAACATGGTCATGTCTTGCGTCGACCTCCAGATATCCCCGCCGATAGATGTGAAACCATCGTGAGTGAAGGTTTTAAAAGGAGACGATGTAGTCCTTAAATCACATGGAAGGAAATTATCTCGAAAGACCTAAAATCTCTTGAAATCAATACAGACATAGGGAAAAGTAGCGCATAATGGAAGAAAAAGATTTATATTGGCGACACCAGTCAGTTGGAATTTGTTTTAGTCATGCTAATTCATTTACTTTAGGTCTATGCTTTTTAGGAGTCTTTTAGATATGCTTTTTAGGAGTCTTTTAGCTCTATTATGGATTCTTTGCCAATAGGAAATACAGGGAACTTTTAGTGCATTTCATTTTTGTATTTTATACTCTGTATAATGTTGGCTTGTGATGAATTTAAATGGAGAAATGATTAGTGAGAATTCATATAACTGACCCAACTTGTTTGGGATTGCGGCGTAATTGTATATACAAGTGTTCAAGTGTTCAAGTTTCAAGCATAATAGCAGTAAGCTGTGCATAATACCATTGAAGATGTCTAGTATAAATTGCTTTGGAATAGTTAAGAAAAGTTCTTTTTAGTGACTTGTGCTTATTTTTGCAAACGTGCTTTAGGACTAAAGTAGCAGCCTGTGCTAAGCACTTTGTGGGCGATGGTGGCACTATCAATGGCATTGATGAAAATAACACTGTCATCAGTGCAAATGAGCTACTTAGCATCCACATGCCAGCCTATGTTGATTCCATTATAAAGGGTGTTTCAACAGTAATGATATCTTACTCAAGCTGGAATGGTATGAAGATGCATGCTAATCGTGATCTGATCACCGGTTTTCTCAAGGGAAAGCTCAAGTTCAGAGTAAAAAAGCAGCCCTCTTCTAAGTTATTGGTCTAACTAGAGTGGGGAGATTGCTGATCGTCATATCTTATGCTGGTCTTTATTTCAGGGTTTTGTCATTTCAGATTGGAACGGTATTGACAAGATTACTGATCCACCCCATGCGAATTACTCTTACTCTATTCAGGCTGGAGTTCTCGCTGGAATTGACATGGTCAGTCTAAAGGATTAATACCAAAGTTGTCTGTTATAGAATATGTAATTACTCGTTGTTTCCCTCTAAATTGTCACCTGACACCTTTAGCTCACCATAAGTCAACTCAAGTTGTAATTACTTTTCACTTTCCTAATGAATTTAGTTTTTTATTGTCGCAGATTATGGGTCCAGAGAATGTGACTGAATTTCTTGATGATCTGGCTTTCCAAGTCAGGAACAATATCATTCCCATGAGCAGGATAAACGATGCAGTTAAGAGGATATTAAGGGTTAAATTTGTCATGGGTCTCTTTGAGAACCCATTGGCTGATCTCAGCTTAGCGAACCAATTAGGAAGCCAGGTAATTTATCATGACAGCCTTTCCCAAGAGGATGTGAGACCACCTCTGTCAAAATCACAAGTTTCCTTTCTGGAATGTGAAATTTCTTCACCTGGATCTATCTACCTTGACTTAGTTCCTTTTTTATCAACTTAAATTCTTTGTGTAGGAACACAGAGAATTAGCAAGAGAAGCAGTGAGGAAATCACTTGTACTATTGAAGAATGGGAAAGTTATTAGCCAACCACTAATTCCCCTTCCAAAAAAAGTGGCGAAGATACTTGTGGCTGGTAGTCACGCTGACAATTTGGGTTACCAGTGCGGAGGCTGGACTAGGAGTTGGCAGGGAATTGGAGGCAATGATCTTACCACAGGTATCTCTCTGTTATCTTGCAATTAGAAGTCTTCTCAGTTCTTTAAAAAATTTCTTTCATCTGGCACTTCTATTCAGTATAAATAAAACTCAAACATTTACTCTGAGCTATTAGTAGTGCACATTATATTTGTTTTGACGTCTTAGAATTCTGTTAAAGAACAACTTTGCCTCTAATTTAGATTGCTGTTTGATTAGAGCAGAGATCCAGAAATAATCTTAGCGCTAGTTGATGTAGTGGAGTTAGTTAAAAATATGTTTGTTATTAGTTAAAAACGGTGAGTGCAATAGTTCGTCTAAGGATGACATCGACATTAATATAACATAGTTTTATCTTTTACTTTACTAGTCTCTCAGCACGTGCGTTGCACGTATATACCGAGTTATGTAATCTATGATATCGTAAAATAATATCAAGAATATTAAACCAAAGCCGTAACTGAAATTGTGGATGAAGGAATAAATTACAAAAGCTTTACGAATGATCAATGTTTATCATCGTATGGTGACTTAATTGTTTGTCGAGGTTAAGATGATGGAATATATATCCGTTGTAGTCTAGTTGGTCAGGATACTCGCTCTCACCCGAGAGAATTGGGTTCAAGTCTCGGCAACGGAAATCTCATTTTCCAGACTCCACGGTGTGGGATAATACTGGGTATGTTGTTATTGTATATATACATATATATTCCAAATTCACTGTTCACCAAAACATCCCCATAAAAGTACATACATTTGTATGATCATACCAATGTGTTTAAAATTATAAATTGCATAGATTACAAAAGCTTATCTATACAGTACATCAAATGAACAACTTTTTCTTGTACATTTGTGAAATTTTAACTTTTATTTCACATGCAACTATTTTCTCTTTTCGCTTGTTTGGTTCTTCTCCAATAAGTGGTTTACTGTTTTCTAACATGCAAACTACATCTAAAAAGCATGAGATTAAAATTAATGATAATTATCAAGTAATTGTGTACTAAGAATAATTCATAAATTCCTAAAGAGTTAGCAAAGATATATAGTATTGTTACTAAAATTTTTGTTCTTCCAAAAATACAAAAACGTTAGAATAATTTTGGATAGAAAAATCATTGTCGATTCTTTGCATTGTCGTTGTTAGTATAAATCATTTCAAATGGTTTGTTGTATCAAATCTTATACCATCGATGAGAGTTGTATAAAAACTTATATTGTTTCTCCCACAATATGTCGCAACTTTATGTGAATTATTCTATTTTCAAATCAAAATATAGTATTATTTCTTTGAACTTATATATATATATATATATTCATCAACTTATTATCCTTCATCGATCTCATGTACGAAACAAGAAAAGTATAAAAAATTGCATAAAACTTACCATTTAAGTATGCCTCTATCAATTGTATCAGCGTCAATCATAGCTTGGTCGAATAGAAAATCTCAAGTTAATTTTGTGAAATTTTGAAATTTCGAATAAAACTCCTCCGGAATGTTAGCGGAGAGAATTATTTTTGAAGTGGTAAGATAATTATTCGAATGGTTGTGACCCTTCAGAAAAAGAATGGAGGTTGGGCTGGAATGGTGTAAGCGTTAAGCAAGATAATGAAAATAAAACATGAAGTTAGATAATTTGTCCTTGACGGCTGCCCGTCCTGGAGCAATTAAACTACACTCATGAACACAACTTATTAAGCAAATCTCTTAACGCGTTATACCAAGAATTTTTAAAATAGTTTAAGCACAAAGGTGCGACATCCTCGCCTCAATACTCGACTCACAAATACCATGCTTTATTCACAATTTACTAACTACTCTAACATAGAGGTCAACAACATTACATTTCCTTCATGAATCATGTGCCATCACCAAATCAAGAGTTAGTTCCACACACAATGAAATTTAAGAACACTTAGGAACTCAAGATAGAAAGAATTCACTCACTCTCTGATATGCCACAAAAGATGCACCATAGGCTTGCCCGTAGTGTACCACTCTACTAATCGAGCTCATTCAGTCTAGGATCAAGTAAGACTTTATTTGGTTGTGATGTAGGCTGCGGGACGGGTAGGATACATTTAGATATAAGAGTGACTACACCTCCCTAAGCACTTTAATACATATACATTAGCATTGAAACCCCATATTTATGTCAATCCAAACTCCACCTTCACATTAATGTATTTTACCCCATACTTCTTTAAGCACACATATATCACTAGCCACCATCATCAATACTTGTTTTTCATACAATATACTATTATCATTTTTTTTTCTTTCATGCACCTTTCTCCTTATTTCAATTGTTCTACTCAAAAACCAACCTACCACCCCACACTTTAACTTTTCCATACCTTATCTCATTTCCAGTGCTTACGAGAGGTGACAAGGTTCAAATATATGATCGATTCAAACAAAGGGATATGACTTGTAATGTGGTTACCAAAGAAACAGGATTATAGGCTCAACGGGGTTAACTACGATACATAACAATTAGGTGGGTAAACTTTATATATCTGGCTTAACAAAGAAACGCCTATATCACTTCCTAGACTGAACAATACTACTATTTCGCTTCGCNGATATTGCTGCGATTAATTTCTCAACCATGTGGTTCCTACTCCTAAAAATTAAAAACTGCCTACACCCGGTTCAGTTAAAAACCCTTGGAAAAGAACTGCGGTCCAAAGAAAAACCAAAGGGGAATTACTACACTACCTAAAACAAAAATCTTTTTGGTATTTTCTTTAGACTTGCTTCCCTCAAGAAAACTGTCTAGGAGATCCATTGTCGGGAAGAGTCCACATATTTCTAAATTTAAAAGACTGACAGAAAACGCTACAAAAACTTAAAAGAAAAATAATTTACTAACATGAACAACTAAAACTACTAACAAGAAAACACACTAAGTACAACAAATCACACAACACATATGTACAACACCCCACACTTAAATCATGCAATGTCCTCAGGGCATCACATATAGACAAAACAAGAAATAGAAGTAAGGTGCAAGAAACTCCCTGATCAATCAGCGTCTTCATCATCTGACGCTCTCCTTTCTTCCTCATACTCATCTTCTCCATCATCCTCATCATCTGAGCGCATCGGCTCTGCATAAGGGTTTTCAGGTGTGTTGATATCCTCATCATCCGGGAGCCTGTATCCCTCACCTGCTCCAATCATCTGCTGAGCGTGAGCATTGAGCGGGTATCTCTGATCCAACTCATCCCTCTCATCAACCGACGCTGGGCGACCCCCTATACGCATCTGCAAATCCATCATCCCATAAAGATGTGCCATGAAGCTATCATCCCGCGCATTGCGCTCGGCATTGGTCAATGAGGACTCTTCTTTCAGTCGTAAGCTAGTGATGTCAGTCTCTCGGGTGAGTTGATCAATGGTATGGTCAAGGTTAGGCTCTACCGCTACATTTTTCATTGAGCAAGAACTGAGTCAGGAAATTGGGGAATGGTATTTGATCAATTCTATTGCTGGAACGCACCAACCCCATTTGATAGCACATTAGATGGCCCACATTCACTTTCTGCTCCGTCATCAAGAAATAGAGTATTAAGCCCAGAGTCGATCCCACAAGGAATTAACGTATCAAACAAGCCGTCAGAATACGAACTTTTACTTAATCAACTTTCTCAAGAATTTTGAATATCTATTGGTAATGTTTTACTACTTCTACTGAACAAATTTAATAAACTAAAGATTAACTAACAATACGGTGTAAACAATTAGAATAAAGGTCTAAGGTTAT
>ML356577.1:0-47455 GCA_005239505.1 Nicotiana paniculata
GGGAATACAATATCTGACACGAACAAAACCACAAAAACACAATAAAGATATAAGAATATGAGGTGACATGTATGCTACTAAGACTATCGGTGGGCAACTAAGAAACCACCTACTAACCTTCTACCCTAATTCTCGACATTCACACCCTCCTATCAAGGGTCCTCCTCAGTAAGCTGAAGCAGCGCCATGTCCTGCCTACCACCTCTCCCTAGTACTTTAAGGTCTACCTCGACCTCTTCTCAAACTCTCCATGGACAAACTTTCACACCTTCTAATGGGAGCATCAATGCTTCTCCTCTTAACATGTCGGAAGCATCTCAGTCTCGACTCCCGCATCCTGTCCTCCACGGAGGCTAATCCCACTCTGTCCCAGCTAGCTTCATTCTTAATCTTATCTTAATTGGTACACAAATACATTCATCTCAACATCCTCATCTCTGCTACTTTTATCTTCTGCACGTGGGAGTTTTTGATTGGCCAATACTCAGCCCCATACAACATAGTAGGTCGAACCACTCTATAAAGCTTACCCTTAAGTCTTGGTGGCATATTCTTATCACATAAAAAACCGGAAGCGAGCCTCCATTTAATCCATCCTACTCCGATGTGATGTGCAACATCTTCGTCAATCTCCACGTTACCTTGGATAATAGACCCGAGATACTTAAAACTAGCTCTTTTAGGGATAACTTGAACATCAAACTTTACCTCTATGTTTGTTTCATGGGTTCCGTCATTGAATTTGCCCTCCAAGTATTCAGTTTTGGTTATGCTAAACTTGAAACCTTTAGACTCCAAGGTCTATCTCCAAACCTCCAACCTCGCGCTAACTCTACTTCGCGTCTCGTCAATCAACACTATATCATCAGCAAATAGCATACACCAAAGCACCTCCCCTTTGATGTGTCACGACTGTACATCCATCACCAAGGCTTTTCATCGGCATTCCAAAGAGTTCAACCAAAATCAGATAAATAACCATTTTCAAGTTAAACCCTTTAGCAAATTAACATCATTTTTTTTAAAGGTACAACAAGTGCTATCAAATTTATCAAGTTAAGTATTATTTACCAACAATTACTTACAAATGAGATATTTATTAAACAATAATGATATTTCATATGCAACACAACTCAAAGACACATGGTGACATCCACACCAAATTGCCCCCACAAGCACGGACGGTCGAACAGCATAGTCGGTTGAACCACCACTCTATAAAACTTACCTTTAAGTCTTGGCGGCACATTCTTATCACATAAAATACCGGAAGCGAGCCTCCAGTTCATCCAGCCCGCTCCGATGTAATGTGCAAAATCTTCGTCAATCTCTCTATTACCTTGCATAATAGACCGAGATTCTTAAAACTAGCTCTCTTAGGGATAACTTTAACTTCAAGCTTTACCTCTACGTGTGTTTCATGGGTTCCGTCACTGAACTCTCACTCCAAGTATTCAATTTTGGTTTTGCTCAACTTGAAACCTTTAGACTCCAAGGTCCGTCTCCAAACCTCCAACCTCGCGTTAACTGCACTCCGTGTCTTGTCAATAAATAATATATCATCGGAAAATAGCATGCACCAAGGCACCTCCCTTGGATGTGTCGGAGAAAGTACATCCATCGCCAAGGCTTTTCATGGCCAATCCAAATCGTTCAAAAAAAATTAGATAAATAACCATTTTCATGTTAAACCCTTTAGTAATTTAACATCAATTTTTTTAAAGGTACAACAAGTTCTATCACATTTATCAAGTCTTAAAATATTTGCCTCAACTATTATTTACCAACAAGTATTTAAAAATGATATTTTTATTAAATAATAATGATATTTCATATGCAACACAACTCAAAAACACATGGGTACATCCACACCCACTTGCCCCCACAAGCACGGACGGTCAAACAGCATAGTCGGTCGAACCACCACTCCATAAAACTTGCCCTTAAGTCTTGGCAACACATACTTATCACATAAAACACCGGAAGCGAACCTCCATTTCATTAATCCCGCTCCAATATGATGTGCAACATCTTCGTCAATCTCTTTGTCACTTTGAATAATAGACCCAAGGTACGTAAAACTAGATCTTTTAGGGATAACTTGAGCATCAAGGTTTACCTCAACTTTTGTTTCATGGGTTTCGTCACTGAATTTGCACCGTATTCAGTTTTCGTTTTACTAAACTTGAAACATTTAGACTCCAAGGTTTGTCTCCAAACCTCCAACCTCACATTAACTCCGCTTCGCGTCTCGTCAATCAACATTATATCTTCGGCAAATAGCATATATCAAGGCACATCCCCTTGGATGTGTCACAACAGTACATCCATCGCCAAGGATTTTCATAGCCAACCCAAATCGTTCAAAAAAAATCAGATAAATAACCATTTTCATGTTAAACCCTTTGGCAATTTAACATCAATTATTTTAAAGATACAACAAGTTCTATTACATTAGTCAATTCTTAAAATATTTGCCTCAAGTATTATTTACCAAAAAGTATTTACAAATGACTTTTATTAAACAATAATGATATTTCATATGCAACACAACTCAAAGACACATGGTGACATCCACACCCACTTGCCTCCACAAGCGCCGACGGTCGAACAACATAGTCGGTCGAACCACCACTCTATTAAAATTACCCTTAAGTCTTGGCGGCAAATTCTTATCAAATAAACATCGGAAGAGAGCCTCCATTTTATTCATCTCGCTCTGAAGTGATGTACAACATCTTCGTCAATCTCCCCATTACCTTGGATAATAGACCCGAGATACTTAAAACTAGCTCTCGTAGGGATAACTTGAGCATCAAGCTTTACCTCTACGTCTGTTTCATGGGTTCTATCACTGAATTTTCACCCCAAATATTCAGTTTTGGTTTTTCTTAACTTGAAACCTTTAGACTCCAAGGTCTGTCTCCAAACCTCCAACCTCGCGTTAACTCCGCCTCACCTCTCGTCAATCAACACTATATCATCGGCAAACAGCATACACCAAAGCACCTCCCCTTGGATGTGTCGCGACAGTACATCCATCGCCAAGGCTTTTAATAGCCAATCCAAATCGTTCAAACAAAATCAGATAAATAACCATTTTCATGTTAAACCCTTTAGCAATTTAACATCAATTTTTTTAAAGGTACAACAAGTGCTATCACATTTATCAAATCTTAAAATATTTGCCTCAATTATTTTTTGTAACAAGTATTTACAATTGAGATTTTTATTTAACAATAATGATATTTCATATGCATTACAACTTAAAGATTTGATAAATGTGATAGCACTTACCCACTTGCCCCCACAAGCGCGGATGGTCGAACCACCACTCTATAAAGACTTGATAAATGTGGAAAAGCTTCGCCAATTTCCCTGTTTCCTTGGATAATAGGCCCGAGATACTTAAAACTAGCTCTCATTGGGATAACTTGAGAATCAATCTTTACCTCTACGTCTGTGTCATGGGTTCCATCACTGAATTTGCACTCCAAGTATTTAGTTTTTGTTCTGCTCAACTTGAAATCCTTATACTCCAAGGGCTTTCTCCAAACCTCCAACCTCGCATTAACGTTATTTCGCGTCTCGTCAATCAACACTATATCATCGGAAAATAGCATGCACCAAGGCACCTCCCCTTGGATATGTCGCGACAGTACATCCATCGCCAAGGTTTTTCATAGCCAATCCAAACCGTTCAAAAAAATTAGATATTTAACCATTTTGACGTCAACCCTTTAGCAATTTAACATCAATTTTTTTTAAAGGTACAACAAGTATTATCACATTTATCAAGTCTTAAAATATTTTCCTCAAGTAATAATTGCCAACAAGTATTTATAAATGAGATTTTTATCAAACAATAATGATATTTCATATACAACTCAACTCAAAGACACCTGGTGACACCCACACCCACTTGCCCCCACAAGCGCGGAGGATCGAACAGCATAGTCAGTCGAACCACCACTCTGTTAAACTTACCCTTAAGTCTTGGAGGCACATTCTTATCACATAAAACACCGGACGGGAGCCTCCATTTCATCCATCATGCTCCGATGTGATGTGCAACATCTTCGACAATCTCCATATTACCTTGGATAATAGACCTGAGATACTTAAAACTAGCTCTCTTAGGGATAACTTGAGCATCAAGCGTTACCTCTATGTGTGTTTCATGGGTTCCGTCACTAATCCAAGTATTCAGTTTTGTTTCTGCTCAACTTGAAACCTTTAGACTCCAAGGTCTGTCTCCAAACCTCAAACCTCGCGTTAACTCTACTTCGCCTCTCATCAATCAACACTTTATCATCGTAAAATAGCATGCACCAAGGCACCTCCCCTTGGATGTTTTGCGATAGTACATCCATTGCTAAGGCTATTCATTGCAAATCAAAATCATTCAAACAAAATCAGATAAATAACCTTTTTCATGTTAAACTCTTTAGCAATTTAACATTAATTTTTTTAAAGGTTCAACAAATGTTATAACATTTATCAAGTCTTAAAATATTTGCCTCAATTATTATTTACCAATAAGTATTTACAAATGATATTTTTATTAAACAATAATGATATTTCATATGCAACACAAGTCAAAGACACATGGTGACATCCACACCCACTTGCCCCCACAAGCGCATACGGTCGAACAGCATAGTCGGTCGAACCACCAATCTATAAAACTTACCCTTAAGTCTTGGCGGTATATTCGTATCACATAAAACACTGGAAGCGAGCCTCTATTTCATCCATCCCGCTCCGATGTGATGTGCAACATCTTCGGCAATATTCCTGTTACCTTGGATAATAGATAGATACTTAAAACTAACTCTCTTAGGATGCATTAGCATCATGCTTTACCTCTACATCTGTCTTATGGGTCCCATCACTAAGTTTGCACTCCAAGTATTCAGTTTTGGTTCTGCTCAACTTGAAACCTTTAGAATCCAAGGTCTGTCTCCAAACCTCCAACCTCGCGTTAACTGCGCTTCGTGTCTCGTCAATCAACACTATATCATCGGCAAATAGCATACACCAAGTGTCACGACTCAAAATCCTAACTCAGGTCGTGATGGCGCCCACCAGCGGGGTCGGGCAAGCCAACACTCAATTTACTAAGGGTTCTTTCTTATTTGATTAAACATTTCAACATATACCAAGTTTTAAAGCGTATAACATAAAACAAAAAGGATCATTAGCCAGTTTAAATCAAAAGCGGTCATAAGGAGGCGTAAGCCAACATATATACAGACCCGTAATCCATAATAACTACCACATGTGTGTGCCAGGAACTAGTGTCACAAGTCCTACGGGCATACTAACAGAATATACAAAAGATATAATATACAGTCCCACTGTCTGAAAGAAATAGACGGGAAATAAGCAAAAGAAACTCCATGGTGCTGCCGGAGAACGCCAGGAGAAGCAGCTCACCGTGAAGTCAGGTCCCATTATAATCAGAATCAAGCTCCGGTCTGACAACCAGACACACCAGCCTCAGAACATGTACAATTAAGTATAGAAGCGTAGCATGAGTACATAAATATATATGTACCCAATGATTATCCCGTCTAATCTCGAAGAAGTAGTGACCAGAGGTCGACTTGACACTCACTAAGGTCCAACAATATAATTTCACAGAATATGATGAAAACGGTAGGCATGTAAAGGTAGTGAAACAGCAAATATATAAGTCACTGAAATCCAAGTAAATACTAGAAGTAACTAAACAATTACTACTTCATCTTCCCCTAAAAATCTGTCAAATCAATATCCATGAATTCAGTAACAACTTATCAAGCGCATAGGGGATAAGGACAGCCGGCATGACCCATAAAATAATCATATATGTGCGTTGCCGAGGGTCGAACAGCACGTACCATAAGTGCAACTTTGCCATAAAGTTCTCATATATATGCACTGCTGAGGGTCGAACAGCCCGAATCATAAATGCATCTTTGCCATAAAGTAATCTTATCTATGCACTGCCGAGGGTCGAACGGCCCGAACCATAAGTGCATCTTTCAATCCGTCGTGGCGTACGGCCCGCTCCCATGAGAGTGGGGGAAATCACACTCCGCTCGCGGAATGTAAATTTGCGAAGAGATCACATGCACACACAATATTCTTTTTAAATTACTTTTCAGTGAACAATTCCTTAAAATTTCTCAAATTCCATGATCTCGGGGAAATAAGCCGGATGTAATATTAATTCATTAAGCATATGGTTCATTTCAAGGAAGACACAAGGCATGATGTGGGCCTAACTACCCGGACATAATAATAATAGTCGCTACGTACTGACTCTCGTCACTTTGTACGTACGTATCCCCCACAAATATCACACAGAATTTAAATCACCTACCGGGACAATTCCCTCTTACGAGGTTAGAAAGGAGACTCACCTCGTGTTGAATCTACTTCCCGGACCAAGAACGCGCCCGAAACTCCAAACTCCTCTCCCAAGGACTCGAAACTAATCAAATGTTACGTAAATATATCAAATTATACTCAAAGCATGGAATTCTCCTACTATTTAGTCAAATGCATCATTCTTGAAGAAATCCCAAAATCCAAACCCGGGCCCGCATGCTCGGATTCCGAAAATTCTCGAAGGAAACACTCACCCATAACCTAAGGATCGTTAATACATGATTTTTGTAAGAATTCATAGCCAATTCACGGATAATTCTCTAAATTCTCAAAAGCCCTAGGTTACTACCCAATCCTTAGTTTTCCACTAATTAGGTAGTTATGTTCAACTAGGAATTCATGCATTAACTAACTTTAGGATAGACTTCACTTACCTTTTAGTAGCTAGGTCGTGGGATTCTTTTCCAAGCTCTCAAGATCGTCTATGGTGGAAGAAAATGGAGTGAAAATGGGATAATCCCGCATTTAAAGACCTTACTGCCTACAGGGGTTTCCGCACCACGACTCAACGACCGCACCTACGAAAGAGGGGTAAGGGGCATGGGCTCGCACCTACGGGCAGGAGTCCGCACCTGCGGTGAAAAGGGCCCCCACATGCGAGAACTGGGCAGCCCACCTGGGGGTCGCACCTGCGAGGCTGGGACCGTATGAGCGGTCCCACATCTGCGACTGGGCAACCGCACCTGCGGTCACACCATAACAAGTGCACCAGTAGTTGCTTCAGTTGGTTTTTGGCCTTTTGGTGCCCGAGAGGCACCTTGGCCCACCAGAGCCCCCCTCCAACTATACCAACAAGTCCCAAATCATAATACGGACTCGCTCGAGCCCTCGGAACACCCACAACAATTCTAAAACTCAAAATCACACCTCAAAACCCTTAGAATCAAACTTAGGAACTTTAAGTTTCTAGAATTCACTAACAATGCGCCGAACCGACCTATACTACTCGGAATGACACCAAATTTTGCAGGCAAGTCATAAATGACATAACGAAACTATTCCCGGTCTCGAAATTCCGTTCGGACCTCGATAACACAAAAACACATCCCAAACCACAATATGAACTTAAGGAAACTTTTATTTCGATATTGGGCGCCGAAACGCTCCCGGGTCATCCAAAACCCATTCCGAACATACGCCTAAGTCCGAAATCATCATACGAAGCTACCGGAACTGTCGAAACTCGATTCTGAGGTCGTTTACTAAAAATGTTGACCGAAGTCAAACTTGGCCAAAAAGTCCAACCTTAAGGAACTAGGTGTTCCAATATCGCTCTAAACACTTCTGAATCCCGAACCACCCATCCCCGCAAGTCATAAATCACAATAAGCCGCTATGGGGAGTTTTATTTAGGGTAACAGGGTCCGATAATGTAAAATGACCGGTCGGGTCGTTACATTCTCCACCTTTTAAAGAAACGTTCGTCCTCGAAAGGGTTTAGAATCATACCTGAAGTGCTGAATAAGTGCGGATATCTTCTCCGCATGTCCTCCTCTGACTCCCAGGTCGCTTCCTCGACTGGTTGGCCCCTTCACTGGACCTTTACCGCAGAAACTCTCATGGACCTCAATCGGCGATCCTCTCTATCAATAACAACAATTGGCTCCTCCTCGTAGCACAACCTCTCATCCAACTAAATAGTGTTGAAATCAACTACGTGAGAGAAGTCGGCGTGGTACCGCCGGAGCATGGATACATGAAAGACCGGATGAACTCCTGATAAACTGGGAGGTAAAGCTAGCTCATAAGCAACATCCCCAACACACCTAAACACCTCGAAGGGACCTATAAACCTCGGGCTCAACTTGCCCTTCTTCCCGAACCTCATAATACCCTTCATCGGCGAGACCTTCAACAGAACCTTGTCTCCCTCCATAAGTGATACATCACGTGCCCTCTGATCCGCGTAACTCTTCTGTCTGGACTGTGTTGTGCGAAGCCTCTCCTGAATCAACTTCACCCTCTCCAAAGCATCCCTCACCAGGTCAGTGCCATATAACTTAGCCTCTCCAGACTCAAACCACCGGATAGGAGAACGGCATCACCGACCATACAAAGCCTCAAATGTAGCCATCTCGATACTGGACTGATAACTATTATTGTAAGCAAACTCGGTCAAAGGTAAGAACTGGTCCCACTAACCTCCGAAGTCAATCACACATGCCCTGAGCATGTCCTCTAATATCTGAACTGTATGCTCCAACTGGCCATCTATCTGAAGGTGAAATGTTGTGCTGAGGTCTATCTGGGTACCTATCTCACTATGCAATGCTCTCTAGAAGTGCGACGTGAACTGAGGACCTCAATCTGATATAATGGACACCGGTACACCGTGCAACCGGACTATCTACCGAATGTAGATCTGGGCTAACCTCTCAGAAGTATATGTAGTAGCTATAGGAATGAAATGTGCCGATTTGGTCAATCTATCCACAATGACCCAAACCGTGTCAACCTTCCGCAAAGTCCGAGGCAACCTAACCACGAAGTCCATAGTGATGCGCTCCCATTTCCACTCAGGAATGGGCATCTGCTGAAGTAGGCCTCCTGGCCTCTGGTGCTCATACTCCACCTGCTGGCAATTAAGACACCTAGTCACATACTCTACAATGTACATCTTCATCCGCCTCCACCATTAATGCTGCTTCAAATCACGATACATCTTCGTAGCACCAGGATGAACAGAATACCAAGAACTGTGTGCCTCCTCTAAAATCCTCTCCCTCAGGCCATCAACATTAGGAACACATAAACGGCCCTGAAGTCTCAGAACACCATCCTCTCCAATAGTAACCTCCTTGTCACCACCCTGTACCACTATCTCCCGAAGCTCTGCTAAGCACGAATCATCGAACTACCGGGCCTTAACCCCCCCCCCCCCCNCAAGGCATCTGCTACCACATTTTCCTTGCCCGGATGATAAAGAATGGTGATATCATAATCCTTCAACAACTCAAGTCACATGCGCTGCCTCAAATTAAGATCTCTCTGCTTGAACAAGTGCTGCAACTTGCGGTGGTCTGTATAAACCTCACAGGACACCCATACAAGTAGTGCCCCCAAATCTAAAGAGCATGAACAATCGCCGCCAACTCCAAATCATGCACACTGTAATTATTCTCATGAACCTTTAGTTGGCGCGAAGCATAAGCAATAACTCTCCCTTCCTGCATCAACACTCACCCCAAGCCAATGCGTGAAGCGTCGCAATATACTGTGTACATCCCAGAATCGGAAGGCAATACCAGGACAGGTGCAGAAGTCAATGCCGCCTTGAGCTTTTGAAAGCTCGCCTCACACTCGTCAGACCACCGGAACGGTGCATTCTTCTTAGTCAATTTAGTCAATGGAGCTGCAATCGAAGAGAACCCATCTACAAATCAGCGATAATAGCCTGTTAGGCCCAAAAAGCTCCTGATCTCTGTAGCTGAAGTACGACGCGGCCAACTCTGAACTGCCTCGATCTTCTAAGGATCAACCTTGATACCCTCTCCGGATACCACATGCCCCAAGAATGCTATGGAATCCAACCAGAACTCACATTGGAGAACTTAGCATATAGCTTTTGTTCCCGCAAAGTCTGGAACACAACTCTCAAATGCTGCTCGTGCTCCCCAGGCTACGTGAGTAAATCAAGATGTCATCAATAAAGACAATGACAAAGTAATCAATATACGGCCTGAACACCCTATTCATCAAGTCCATGAATTCTACTGGGGAATTAGTCAAGCCAAAGGACATCACCAGGAACTCATAGTGGCCATATCTCGTACGGAAAGTAGTCTTCGGAACATCCGAGGCCCAAATCTTCAACTGATGGTATCCCGATCTCAAATCAATCTTAGAAAACACCTGAGCACCCTGCAACTGGTCAAATAAATCATCGATGCGCGGTAAGGGATACTTGTTCTTAATGGTGACCTTGTTCAACTGGCGGTAATCAATACACATATGCATGGACGCATCCTTCTTCTTCACGAATAGAACTGGAGCACCCCACGGCGATACACTCGGTCTGATGAACCCCTTAGCCAACAACTCCTCAAGCTGCTCCTTCAACTCTTTTGGAGCCATAAGGTATGGAGGAATAGATATAGGCTGGGTGTTTGGAGCTAAATCAATGCAGAAATCAATATCTCGATCCGGAGGCATGCCTGGGAGGTCTGAAGGAAATACATCAGCAAACTCTCGAACCACTGGCACTGAATCAATCATCGGAGACTCAGCGATGGTGTCCCGCACATAAGTAAGATAGTCCATACAACCCTTCTCGACCATATGTCGAGCCTTCAGGAATGAAATAACCTGGCTGGCTGCACTAACTGAGGAACCTCTCCACTCCAGCCTAAGCGACTCGGGCATGGCTAAAGTAACTGTCTTGGCATGCCAATCTAGCACAGAATGATAAGGAGATAGCCAATCCATGCCTAGAATAACTTCAAAATTGACCATGTCGAGCAATAAAAGGTCCTCTCTGGTCTCGAATCCACAGAATGTGATCACACAAGACCGATAGACCCGGTCTACCACCACATAATTTCCCATAGGAGTGGACACATATATAGGAGAACCCAAGGACTCGCAAGGAGCATCCAGAAAGTGAGCAAATTATGCTGAAACATATGAATAGGTGGATCCTGGATCAAATAATAATGTAGCCTCTCTACCACATACTGAGATAATACATGTGATCACAGTGTCTGAGGCCACTGTATCTGATCTGGCCGGAATGGCATAGAATCTAGCTGGAGTACCGGAAGACTGAGCTCCACCAGAGTGAACATGAGTTGCCTGACCTCCCCCTGACTGGCCTCCACCTCTAGGACGACCTCTGCCGACCTGTCCTCCACCTCTAGGTGGTCGGGCTGCTAGTGCTGGACCCATCGGCTGATAACCCTGCTGCACGGCCTTGCCCCGAAACCTGGGACAATGCCTCCTCATATGACCTGGCTCCCCACACTCATAACAACCTCCAGGTACCATAGTTTGCTGACCCGAAGAAGAACCCTGAATGGACGGAGGGCGATGTGAGCCCTCTGGCATAGCACTGAAGTAGGGGTTGGACGATCTGGGATGACTGGGATAACCACTGGTGAACTCTAAATGGCTGGAGGATGGTAGGAACGCTCCAGCATGGCGCTGAAATGGGGCCTTGCTGGAACACCTCGGGGAGGTGGTGGAGGTGCTGAATATGAAGGCCTGCTAGGCTGACTACTGCTAAACTGACCTCTGCCCCTAACTGGGGCACCTCTGAGATCTCCGGAGAATCTATCCCTCTTGTCCTGCTGCCCCTGATCCTGCTCCTCGATCGGTACCCCTCGATCCTGCGAGCAATCTCTACCACGAGCTGATAAGGAGTACCCATCTCCACCTCTCGGACCATGGTGGCTCTAATACCTGGATGCAACCCAGCCACAAATCTCCGCACCCTCTCTGCATCAGTAGGTAGTATCATGAGTGCATGGCGAGACAACTCTGAAAATCTAGCCTCATAATCTGTCACTAACATTTGTCCCTGCTCTAGCCGCTCAAACTGATACCGCAGCTCTTCCCTCTCAGAGGGTAGGATATATCTATCCAGAAACATCTGCGTGAACTGCTCCCAAGTGACAGGAGGAGAATCTGCTGGCCTGCTAAGAATATATGACTGCCACCACCTACGAGCTTTGCCCTCTAACTGGAAGGTAGTGAAATCCACTCTATGGGACTCTAGTATCCTCATGTTGTGCACTCTGTCCTTGCACCTGTCCAGAAAATCCTGGGAATCCTCACCTCGCTCACCCCCGAAGACTAGAGGGTGCAATTGAGTCCATCAATCCAATAACTTATGCGGATCACCGTCCGCAGCGGGTCTGGGCTCAGGTGCTGCTGCAACAGGCTGGACCCCACCCACGGGAAGTGTACCCGGTGATGTAATGTTGTTGTCTGGCCTGCAGCCTGGACATATGGGGTCTGGACTCCCCCTCCCGCCTGAGAAATGGCAGGATCTGCTAAAAATAAACCAGCCTGGGACAGAGTGTCCATAAATCTCATCATACGGCCCCATGACCTCCTAGAAGCCTGGCACTGTCATGAAGTCTACTGGAGCAGGATCTGCTGGGGGCACCTCGTCCTGCTCCTCTATGATAGGATCCTCTGGTGGTGGTGCAACCAGAATAGCTCTGGGACGCCTTCGTCTCCTACCTCGGGCCGGTGCCCTCCCCCGGCCTCTGCCACGACCTCAGACAACGGGGGTAGTGGCCCCTCCCGGGTATGGAACATCAGATGCATGCGTCCTCACCATATGTGAAAGAAAAGAAGAATGAGATTTAGTAAACCATTGACTGCACGATTTAATAAGAATAAAGAGAGGTTTCCTAACACCCTATAGCCTCCTGAAGATAAGTACAGATGTCTCTGTATTAATCCGCAAGACTCTACTGGGTTTGCCCGTGAATCGTGAGACTTACGTGAACCTAGTGCTCTAATCCTTATTGTCACGAACCAAAATCCTAACTCAGGTCATGGTGGCGCCCAACAGCGGGGTCGGGCAATCCAACACTCAATTTACTGTTCTTTCTTATTTGATTAAACATTTCAACATATACCAAGTTTTAAAGCTTATAACATAAATCAAAAAGGATCATTATCCAGTTTAAATCAAAAGCGGTCATAAGGAGGCGTAAGCCAACATGTATACAGACCCGTAATCCATAATAACTACCACGTGTGTGTGCCAGGACTAGTGTCACAAGTCGTACGGGCATACTAACAGAATATACAAAAGATATAATATACAGTCCTATTGTCTGAAAGAAATAGATGGGAAATAAGCAAAAGAAACTCCATGGTGCTGCCGGAGATCGCCAGGAGAAGCAACTCACCGCGAAGTCAGGTCCCACTATAATCAGAATCAAGCTCGTATCTGACAACCAGACGCACCAGCCTCAGAACCTGTACAATTAAGTATAGAAGCGTAGCATGAGTAATATATGTACCTAGTGAGTATCCGTCTAATCTCGAAGAAGTAGTGACCAGAGGTTGACTTGACACTCACTAAGGTCCAACAATATAATTTAACAGAATATGATGAAAACGGTAGGCATGTAAAGGTAGTGAAATAGCAAACATATAAGGCACTGAAACCCAAGTAAATACTGGAAGTAACTAAACAATACTACTTCATTTTCCCCCAAATATCTGTCAAATCAATATCCATGAATTCAGTAACAATTTATCATGCGCATACGGGGCCTGAGCCATAAAATAATCATATATGTGCATTGCCGAGGGTCAAACGGCTCGAACCATAAGTGCAACTTTGCCATAAAGTTCTCATATCTATGCAGTGCTGAGGGTCGAACGGTCTGAACCATAAATGCATCTTTGCCATAAAGTAATCATATTTATACACTGTCGAGGGTCGAACAGACCGAACCATAAGTGCATCTTTCAATCCGCCGTGGCATACGGCCCGCTCCCATGAGAGTGGGGGAAATCACACTCCGCTCACGGAATGTAAATTCGAGCGAAATGTAAATTTGCGAAGCGGTCACATGCACACACAATATTCTTTTTAAATTAATTTTCAGTGAACAATTCCTTAAAATTTCTCAAATTCCATGATCTCAGGGAAATAAGCCGCATGTAACATTAATACATTAAGTATATGGTTCATTTCAAGGAAGACACAAGGCATGATGTGGGACTAACTACCCGGACATAATAATAATAGCCGCTGCGTATGGACTCTCGTCACTTTGTACGTACGTAGCCCCCACAAACATCACACATAGCATTTAAATCACCTACGGGGACAATTCCCTCTTACAAGGTTAGAAAGGAGACTCACCTCGTGTCGAATCTACTTCCCGGACCAAGAACGCGCCCGAAACTCCAAACTCGTCTCCCAAGGACTCTAAACTAATCAAACGTTACGTAAATATATCAAATTATACTCAAAGCATGGAATTCTCCTACTATTTAGTCAAATGCATCATTCTTGAAGAAATCCCAAAATCCAACCCCGGGCCCGGATGCTCGGATCCTGAAAATTCTCGAAGGAAACACTCACCCATAACCTAAGGATCGTTAATATATGATTTTTGTATGAATTCATATCCAATTCACGGTTAATTCTCTAAATTCTCGAAATCCCTAGGTTACTACCCAATCCTTAATTTTCCACTAATAAGGTAGTTAAATTCAACTAGGAATTCATACATTAACTAACTTTAGGATAGACTTCACTTACCTTTTAGTAGCTAGGTTGTGGGACTCTTTTCCAAGCTCTCAAGATCGTCTTATGGTGGAAGAAAATGGAGTGACAATGGGATAATCTTGCATTTAAACACCTTACTGCCTACAGGGGTTTCCGCACATGCGACTCGACGACTGCACTTGCGGTCTCGCGCCTACGAGAAAGGACTCGCACCTGCAAAGAGGGGCAAGGGGCCTGGGCTCGCACCTGCGGGCAGGAGTCCGCACCTGCGGGGAAAAGGGCCCGCACTTGCGAGAACTGGGCAGCCCACCTGGGGGTCGCACCTGCGAGGCTGGGACCGCAGGAGCAGTCCCGCACCTGCGACTGGGCAACCGCACCTACGGTCACACCAGAATAAGTGCACCAGCAGTTGCTTCAGCTGGTTTTTGGCCTCGTTTGGTGCCCGAGAGGCACCTGGGCCCACCCGATCCCCCGTCAATATATATCAACAAGTCCCAAATCATAATACGGACTCGCTCGAGCCCTCGGATCACACCTCAAAACCCCTAAAATCAAAATTAGGAACTTTAAGTTTCTAAAATTCGCTAACAATGCGCCGAACCGACCTATACTACTCGGAATGACACCAAATTTTGCAGGCAAGTCATAAAGGACATAACGAAATTATGCTCGGTCTCTGAATTCCGTTCGGACCTCGATAACACAAAAGCACGTCCCAAACCACAATATGAACTTAAGGAAACTCCTATTTCGATATTGGGCGCCGAAACGCTTCTAGGTCATCCAAAACTCATTCCGAACATACGTCCAAGTCCGAAATCATCATACGAAGCTACCGGAACTGTCGAAACTCAATTCCGAGGTCATTTACTAAAAATGTTGACCAAAGTCAAACTTGACCAAAAAGACCAACCTTAAGGAACTAAGTGTTCCAATATCGCTCTAAAAACTTCCGAATCCCGAACCACTCGTCCCCACAAGTCATAAATCACAATAAGCCGCTATGGAGAGTTTCATTTAGGGGAACGGGGTACGATAACGCAAAATGACCGGTCGGGTCGTTACACCAAGGCACTTCCCCTTGGATGTGTCGTGACAGTACATCCATCGCCAAGGCTTTTGAAAGCCAATCCAAATCGTTCAAACAAAATCAGATAAATAACCATTTTCATGTTAATCCCTTTAGCAATTTTAAATTATTTTTTTAAAGGTACAAAAAGTGCTATCACATTTATCAAGTCTTAAAATATTTGCCTCAATTATTATTTACCAACAAGTATTTACAAATTAGATTTTTATTAAACAATAATGATTTTCATATGCAACAACTAAAAGACACATGGTGACATCCACACCTAATTGCCCCCACAAGCACGGACGGTCGAATAGCATAGTCGGTCGAACCACCACTCTATAAAACTTACCCTTATGTCTTGGAGGCACATTCATATCTCATAAAATACCGTAAGCGAGCCTCCATTTCATCCAGCCCACTCCAATGTGATTTGGAAAATCTTCGTTAATCTCTCTGTTACCTTGCATAATAGACCCGAGATACTTAAAACTAGTTCTCTTAGGGATAACTTTAGTATCAAGCTTTACCTCTACATGTGTTTCATGGGTTTCGTCACTGAATTTGCACTCGAGGTATTCAATTATGGTTCTGCTCAACTTGAAACCTTTAGACTCCAAGGTCTGTCTCCAGACCTCCAACCTCGCGTTAACTACACTTCGTGTCTCGTCAATAAACACTATATCATCGACAAATAACATGCACCAAGGCACCTTCCCTTGGATGTGTCGGCATCAGTACATCCATCGCCAAGGATTTTCATTGCCAATCCAAATGGTTCAAACAAAATTACATAAATAACCATTTTCATGTTAAACCCTTTAGCAATTTAACATCAATTTTTTTTAAAGGTACAACAATTTCTATCACATTTATCAAGTTTTAAAATATTTTCCTCAACTATTATTTACCAACAAGTATTTAAAAATGAGATTTTTAATAAACAATAATTATATTTCATATGCAACACAACTCAAAGACACATGGTGACATCCACACCCACTTTCCCCCACAAGCACGGACGGTCGAACAGCATAGTCGGTCGAACCACCACTCCATAAAACTTACCCTTTAGTCTTGGAAGCACATACTTATCACATAAAACACCGGAAGCGAACCTCCATTTCATTAATCCCGCTCCGATGTAATGTGCAACATCTTCGTCATTCTCTTCGTTACCTTGGATAATAGACCCGGGGTACTTAAAACTAGATCTTTTAGGGATAACTTGAGCATCAAGCTTTACCTCTACTTTTGTTTCATGGGTTCCGTCCCTGAATTTGCACTACAAGTATTCAGTTTTGATTTTACTAAACTTGAAACCTTTAGACTACAAGATATGTCTCCAAACCTCCAACCTCGCATTAACTCGACTTCGCATCTCATCAATCAACACTATATCTTCGGCAAATAGCATGCACCAAGGCACCTTCCCTTGGATGTGTCGCGATAGTACATCCATCGCTAAGGCTTTTCATAGCCAATCCAAATCATTCAAAAAAAATCAGTAAAATAACAATTTCCATGTTAAACCCTTTGTCAATTTAACTTCAATTTTTTTAAAGATACAACTAGTTCTATCACATTAATCAAGTCTTAAAATATTTGCCTCGAGTATTATTTACCAACAAGTATTTCCAAATGATTTTTATTAAACAATAATGATATTTCATATGCAACACAACTCAAAGACACATGGTGACATCCACACCCACTTTTCCCCATAAGCGCGGACGGTCGAACAACATAGTCAGTCGAACTACCACTCCATAAATCTTACCCTTAAGTCTTGGCGGCACATTCTTATCACATAAACACCGGAAGCGAGCCTACATTTCATCCATCCCTCTCCGATGTGATGTGGAAAAGATTCACCAATCTCTTTGTTACCCTAAATAATAGACCCGAGATACTTAAAACTAGCTCTCTTACGGTTAACTTGAGCATTAATCTTTACCTCTCCGTCTGTTTTATGGGTTCCGTCACTGAATTTGCATTCCAAGTATTTAGTTTTGGTTTTGCTCAACTTGAAACCTTTATACTCCAAGGTCTGTCTCCAAATCTCCAATCTCGCGTAAACTCCGCTTCACGTCTTGTCAATCAACACTATATCATCGGCAAATAGAATATACCAAGGCACCTCCCCTAGGATGTGTCGCGACAAAACTTCCATCGCCATGGCTTTTCCTAGCCAATCCAAATAGTTCAAACAAAATCAGATAAATAACCATTTTCATGTCAAACCCTTTAACAATTTAACATCAATTTTTTTAAATATGCAACAAGTTCTATCACATTTATCAAGTCTTAAAATATTTGCCTCACGTATTTACAAATGAGATTTTTATTAAACAATAATTATATTGCATATGCAACACAACTCAAGGACACATGATTACATCTACACCCTCTTGCCCCTACAAGCACGGATGATCAAACATCATAGTCGGTCGAACCACCACTCTATAAAACTTACTCTTAAGTATTGGCGGCATATTCTTATCACATAAAACACTATAAGTGAGTCTCCATTTCATCCATATCGCTCTGATGTGATGTGCAACATCTTCGGCAATCTCCATGTTACCTTGGATGATAGACTCGAGATACTTAAAAGTAGCTCTCTTAGGGATAACTTGAGCATCAAGCTTCACCTCTACATCTGTTTTATGGGTTCCGTCACTGAATTTTCCCTCCAAGTATTCAGTTTTGGTTCTGCTGAATTTGAAACTTTTAGACTCCAAGGTTTGTCTCCAAACCTCCAACCTCGTGTTAACTCCGCTTCTCGTCTCGTCAATCAACACTAAATCATCGGCAAACATCATACACCAAGGCACCTCCCCTTAGATGTTTCGCGGTAGTACAACCATCGACAAGGCTTTTCATAGCAAATCCAAATCGTTCAAACAAAACCAGATAAATAACCTTTTTCATGTTAAACCCTTTAGTAATTTAACATTAATTTTTTTAAAGGTACAACAAGTGCTATCACATTTATCAAGTCTTAAAATATTTGCCTAAATTATTATCTACAAACAAGCATTTACAAATGATATTTTTATTAAAAAATAATGATATTTCATATTCAACACAACTCAAAGACACATGGTGACATCCACATCCACTTGCCCCCACAAGCACGGACGGTCGAACAACATAATCGGTCGAACCACCACTCTATAAAACTTACCCTTAAGTCTTGGCGACACATTCTTATCACATAAAACCCCGGAAGCAAGCCTCCATTTCATCCATCCCTCTCCGATGTGATGTGCAACATCTTTGTCAATCTTCCCGTTACCTTAGATAATAGACCTGAGATACTTAAAACTAGCTCTATTAGGGATAACCTGAACATCAACTATTACCTCTACGTCTGTTTTATGGCTTCCGTCACTGAATTTGCACTCCTAGTATTCAGTTTTGGTTCTGCTCAACTTGAAACCTTTAAACTCCAAGGTCTGTCTCCAAACATCCAACCTAGCGTTAACTCCACTTCACATCTCGTCAATCAACATTATATCATCGGCAAATAGCATACACCAAGGCACCTCCCATTGGATGTGTCGCGGCAGTACATCCATTGCCAAGGCTTTTCATAGACAATCTAAATCGTTCAAACAAAATCAGATAAATAATCATTTTCTTGTTAAACACTTTAGCAATTCAACATCAAATTGTTTAAAGGTACAACAAGTTTTATAACATTTATCAAGTCTAAAATTTTCCTCACGTATTTACAAACGAGATTTTTATTAAACAATAATGATATTTCATATGCAACAAACCTCAAAGACACATGGTGACATCCACACCCACTTTCCCCCACAAGTGCGGAAGGTCAAACAGCATAGTCGATCGAACCACCACTTTATAAAACTTCTCCTTAAGTCTTTGTGGCATATTCTTATAACATAAAACACCGGAAGCGAGCCTCTATTCATCCATCCCGCTCCGATGTGATGTGCAACATCTTTGGAAATCTCCATGTTACCTTGGATAATAGACTCGAGATACTTAAAACTAGCTCTCTTAAGGATAACTTGAGCATCAAGCTTTACCTCTACATCTGTTTTATGGGTTCCCTCAATGAATTTTCCCTCCAATTATTCTGTTTTGGTTATGCTCAACTTGAAACCTTTAGGCTCCAAGGTCTGTCTCCAAACATCCAACCTCGCGTTAACTCTGCTTCGTGTCTCGTCAATAAACACTAAATCATCGGCAAATATCATACACCAAGGCACCTCCCCTAGGATGTTTCACGATTGTACATCCATCTCCAAGGCTTTTCATAGAAAATCCAAATCGTTCAAACAAAATCAGATAAATAACCTTTTCCATGTTAAACCCTTTAGCAATTTAACATTAATTTTTTTAAAGGTTCAACAAGTGCTATCACATTTATCAAGTCTTAAAATATTTGCCTCAATTATTATCTACCAACAAGTATTTACAAATGAGATTTTTATTAAAAAATAATGATATTTCATATGCAACACAACTCAAAGACACATGGTGACATCCACACCCACTTGCCCCCATAAGCACGGACTGTCGAACAGCATAATTGGTCGAACTACCACTCTATAAACTTACCCTTAAGTCTTGGCGGCAAATTCTTATCACATAAAACACCGGAAGCAAGCCTTCATTTCATCCATCCCGCTCCGATGTGATGTGCAACATCTTAGTCAATCTCCCCGTTATTTGGATCATAGACCCGAGATACTTAAAACTAACTCTCTTAGGGATAACTTGAGCATCAACCGTTACCTCTACGTCTATTTTAAGGGTTCCGTCACTGAATTTTCACTCCAAGTATTCAGTTTTGGTTCTGCTCAACTTAAAACCTTTAGACTCCAAGGTCCATCTCCAAACCTACAACCTCGCGTTAACTCCACTTCACTTCTCGTCAATAAACACTATATCATCGGCAAATAGCATACACCAAGGCACCTCCCCTTGGATGTGTCATAGTACATCCATCGCCAAGGCTTTTCATAGCCAATCCAAATCGTTCAAAATAAATCAGATAAATAACCATTTTCATGTTAAACCCTTTAGCAATTTAACATCAATTTTTTTAAAGGTACAACAAGTTCGATCACATTTATCAAGTATAAAATTTGCCTCACGTATTTACAAATGAGATTTTTATTAAAAAATAATGATATTTCATATGCAACACAACTCAAAGACACATGGTGACATCCACACACACTTTCCCCCACAAACGTGGATGGTCAAACAGCATAGTCGGTCGAACACCACTCTATAAAATTTACCCTTAAGTCTTGGCGGCATATTCTTATCACATAAAACACCATAAGAGAGCCTCCATTTCATGCATCCCGTTCCGATGTGATATGCAACATCTTCGGCAATGTAGCGACCCGGTCGGTCATTCTAAGAGTTTCGCCCCGTTTCCGCTATTTGTGCTTCATTATATGTGGTTCAGCTTCATTACGTTGTGTTAGATTGGTTGGCTCAGGTTCAGAGCGATTTTTGAACAGAAATGAGACACTTAGTCTCTTATCTTGGTTCAATAGTGGAAAAGTCAACCGGAAGTTTACTTATTGGTAAACGACCTCGGATTGTGGATTTTATGGTTCGGATAGCTTTGTTGGGTGATTTGGGACTTAGGAGTGTGTTCAGAATGAAGTTTGGATGTCCGGTGTAGCTTCAAAGTTTATGGGCTTGAATTTGATGTGATTTTGGTGTTTTTGGTGTTTCGAAGGCTCAACTAAGTTTGAATGATGCTATAGGATATGTTGGTAGGTTTGGTTGAGATCATGAAGGCCTCGGGTGTATTTCGGATGCTCAAACGGACATTTTTTGTCTTTGGGAGATTGCTAGTTTTTCTGGTGTTTTAGCAGCGTGATTGTTCATTGTGATCGCGTTAGTTCATTCGCGATCACGTAGAGTAAGTTGAGGCCAGGTGGATTTATATGAATTGCGATCGCGTATGAAGGAGTGCGATCGCGTAGTATGAGCAGTCTTGGTCACTACGTTCTCATGGTGATGGTTGCATTCGCACAGTAGAATTGGAGTGGCAGTATGGTGATGGAATTTTCTCTAAGCAATCGCATAGAGCTGGTCGCGATCACATAGTTGTGAGAAGTGGTTCTTCGCAATCGCATAGGTGTTTCTGCGATCGCATAGGGTTAGTTTGCTTGGGCAGCATTTTGTTCTTCGCGATCGCATAGAGTAAAAGTCTATGCAGACAATTCAAGTTCTAATTTCGGGGGTTCTTGTCCATAACTCCTTTTGCCATTTGAGAGCTCAGGTGAAGGAGATTTTGGACGAGATTTTCAGTGGGATTCTTGTGGTAAGTGTTCATCAATCATTCTTGGTTGAATTTCATGAATTTGTCTTGATTTTCACCATGCAATTTGAGGAATTGAGTAGACAATTTGGAAAAAAATGTGTAAAGACCCGTAAAATTTCATGACTATAAATAATGCCCAAATAGGTCCCCGTATTTTTATAACTGTAGAAATTCTTAAAATGGGCCCTTTTTCAGTAAAAAATACTCCGGGACTTAAAGGATAAAATTTTTCCAGATTTGCACAGGTCTGCGGTCCACTATGCGATCGCAGAACAGGTATGCGGACCGCATAGTGATCGCATACTTGGACAGTTTGCTGTCCATTTTGAGGACAGCTTGCACCTTTATTTTTGCGTACGGACTTATGTCACGCACTATACGATCGCATAACAGGTATGCAGACCGCATAGTGGTCGCATACCTGGGTAGTTTACTTTTCTTTTTGGCCCATTTAAGGGCCAATTATGCGACAGGAATGCGGACAGCATAGCAGGAATGCGATCGCATTCCTGACCGCATTTCTGTTTCAGGACTGTTAAAATTCTAATTTTTTTTACCCGACCCCCAGTTCATTAAAACACTTACCCCTTTCATTTTAAGCCTATTTCTGATAAATTTGAGAGAGGAGAGAGTGGGTTTTAGAGAGAGAGAGTTCCAACTTCATCAAATTTGTTCCTCCATCACTACTCAGGCCTGGAATTGATCAAGTAGGAAACCATTTTCTTCACTACAAGAGGTAATCTTCCACCCCATCAACCTTAATTTCCAGATTTTTGTTCAAATGAAACATGGTTAGGTGAGTTCATGAAGATAGGGGTAGGAGTCTTGCATGCATGTAACCACCAACTAGTCATAATCTAGTAAAAGGTTATGGGTTAGAGTAATCCTTCACTAAAAAGAGGCCATTTAATCTAAAGGAACACCTAGTTTTTGATAGAATGCTCAAGTGAGTTCAAAACATGATCATTATTCCTAATTATAAGTTCAATTATGCCACATTGTGAACTAGATTGAAGGTGCTAGAAGGTCCGAGGAAATGTGGTAGAAAATTAAAGGTGGATTCCAATTCAAGGTATGTATGGCTAACTTTTTAATCTTTGTAGAGTCACCTTGTTGGTGTCCGAACACATGGTATGAAATTCCTTCTTGAGCATATGTGAATTGATTGTCCTGCTGTGTCGAGGTGTAAGATTTCATTCTCTGATTTTCTTAGTCAATTACCATGCCGATTGCGATTGTGAAGGGTGATTCTTTGTGCTTATCCTACCATGTGTAAGGTTCGTTAAATGTTCGAATATGTCAACATGGAAGTATGTGCTACTAAACGAAAGAATGTTAACGTACCCTAATGTGGGAAGGTAAATAATTGCTAAGATCCCAGTGGCAAAAGATGAAAAGAAACTGTGGATTGATTTAATTGAGTTAAATAATGATGGCAACACCATATGTGAATTACTGTTTGGTAAGCATTATTGTGCCTTGACTTCATATAGTTGTTGATTGATATGAACTTATGTTCTTGATAATGAAGATCACTGTGATATAATTGTTGGATATTGTTGCCATGAAATGTGAATATACGGTGGGATCGGGTTGCGCGCCGGAACACGAAGTAATAAGGGTGGAGAGGTAATAAGGGTGAAGTGTGATTGTACGGTGGGATCGGGTTGCATGCCGCAACACGAAGTAATAAGGGTGGAGAGGTAATAAGGGTGAAATTTAAATGTACGGTGGGATCGGGTTGCGCGCCGCAACAGATGAATAATTGAAATGAGTAATGGTGGAAATCTTCATTTGTAACTATCTGTATATCTGTGTGGTACTTGTGTGGTTACCTTGACTGTCTTCCAATTGTGGTAATGTTTGACTCTACTTGGAATAAACTTTGTTCATACGTACTAGTACTATTCAACGGTACTAACGTCCCTTTTGTCGGGGGCGCTACATCTTTTATATGGATGTAGGTGGTTACACAGTAGGTAGCTCAGACCGCTGATAGTGGTGTTTCCCCTTCATACTTTCAGCAGATCCAGTGAGCCCCACTTCCTCTCGGGGCCGTGTGTTGTCTATATCATCTCTTTTGTATATGTTATGTCTTTTAAGGTATAGCAGGGGCCTTGTTGCCGGCAAGTATTGTGTAGACCCTTAGTACTATTAGAGGCTCCGTAGACATGATGTGGGTTGTACATATATGTATTTTGGGCAGTAAATGTGTTTACTAGTAATCGGGGTCTGAATCGGAATTATTGTATGTTTTGTGATTATCAAGTGTTGAAATGATAAAGGATGAAATGAACTCCAAGTAGTAGATTCATGTTTAAACTCTAAATTGCTAATTCATGTGGAATAAGGTATATTGTAAACACGGGGTAACGCATTGGGAAAGAAAGTTAATCAAAGTCCGCTTGACCGGGATCATCTGGTTGGGCGCCGGTCTCGTCCCACGGTTTTGGGGCGTGACAAACTTGGTATCAGAGCCTAAGGTTTTTAAAAGTGTCCTAGGATATCTCGGAGCCGTGTCTAGTAGATCCCTTCTTATCGGTGTGTTGTCGACCACATCTATAATTAGGGGGTTACATGGACATTTAGGAAAATACCCTTTCATTGTTACTCTGTATTGCGCGATGTGGTGAAAGGTGAGGTTATTTATCTCTAACTCGTGCATCGTTCCAATTTTCAGTAAATGGAACCCAAGAAGAGAGCCCGACTCGGCCTAGAGGCCAATGCCAAGTGAATTCTTTATCTGATGGTGCGGGTGAGAATTATTCCCCGACCCTGAATTTGCCTGACACTTCCATCCCAGGCCAGGATATTCCTATTGCTGCTCCAGCGGAGGGTACTACAGTCCCTCGCGCTGATGTTTCTGATCCTACCTCAATCCCAGCTTCCGGTCCCGGTATTTCTGATGGGGACCTCAGGGGAGCTATTCAGATGTTGACCCAGCTAGCGGCCTCCCAGGCACAAAGATCAAGTGTTGACCCTGCATCCTCTAGCGAGCAAGGGGATTCTTCAGGTTCCAGGATCAACCAGTTTCTGCGGTTAGCTCCTCCAAGTTCACAGGCACCGACCCAGAGTCAGATCCTCAGGATTTTATAGATGAAATGTACAAGACTCTCCGGATTATGAAGGCTACAGAGATAGAGGGGGTTGAGTTGGCTTCCTATCGGTTAAAGGGAGCAGCGTATTCATGGTTTGAGATGTGGGAGGGGTCCCATGGGAGGGGAGACCTCCAGCAAAGTGGGATGAGTTTGTTGATGCCTTCATGGATCATTTCTTGCCTGCCAAGACTATGGTAGCCCGTGCTACGGAGTTTGAGGTCCTTAAGCAGGGAAACATGAGTGTGTGGGAGTACCACATGGAGTTCGTACGCCTGTCCAAATATGCCACCAACATGATGCTGACTATGGAGGCTAGAGTTCAACGGTTTGTTCAGGGCCTTGGTCCCTTGGTTGTTAATAAAGATACTACAGCTACCTTGCATTTGGATATGAATTATGGGAAGATCTTAGGATTCGCCCAGGCCACAGAGGCTCGGAAGTTGAAGATAAGGATGGAGAGAGAGAGTGGTAGTAGGGCTCGGTCAGCGGGCAACCCTGGGAGCTCAGTTGCAGGTGGGAGATCAGCCCTTGGGAGAGGGTCACCAGGGCCATCCCAGTCCTATGCTCAGTCTTCAGTCAGTGCCCCATCATCAGAGCACAGTTATCAGCACGGGGGTCACTTTGGACCAGGTTCAAATAGAAGAAGGTTCCATCAGTCGGGTCTTTTATGTGGGAGATTCTATTAGCAGCGGAGGGCCCCATTCCCTAAGTATGGGAGGTATCATTATGAGCCTTATTACTTGGATATACACCGGTGTGCTATAGATGCGGAGAGAGAGAGGCCATATCCAGCGAGACTGCCGTGCACCCAGTCAGGGCGCGGGTCTGGGTACTGCTCAACCATCCAGCTCTTCAGCTGCTACATCTTCAGCACACCCTCCAGCTCTAGCATGGCGCGGTACAGCTAGGGGTGGAGCACGGGGTCGAGGGGGACCCAGTCGGTTCTATGCTTTGAGTGGTCGCTAGAGTGCGGAGGCTTCCCCAGATGTTGTCACATGTATTCTGATTGTTCAGTCACATGATGTTAATGCTCTTATTGATCCCGAGTCTTCTTTGTCATATGCTACTCCATTTATTGCTTCAAGTTTTGGGATAGAACCCAAATAGCTTCACGAGCCATTCTCTGTGTCGACTCCGGTTGGTGATTCTATTACGGTCGTGCGAGTCTATAGGAATTATGTGGTCACGGTGCGTGGTCGGGATACCACGGTCGAATTATTGAGTTAGAAATGGTAGATTTTGATGTAATTATGGGGATGGATTGGATCTATTCGTGCTTTGATAAACTCGACTGCCGGACCAGAATTATGAGGCTCGACTTTCCTAATGAATCAGTTATCGAGTGGGAGGGGAATAATGTTGTTCCAAGAGGTAGATTTATTTCCAACCTTAAAGCCTCAAAGATGATCAGAAAAGGGTACATCTACCATTTGGTCCGGGTTTCGGACACCACTTCAGAGGTGCCTGCTCTCGAACTTGTGCCTGTTGTGAGTGAATTTCTTGAAGTATTTCCAAACGAGCTTCCTGGGATTCCACCAGATAGAGAGATCGATTTTGGTATTGATGTATTTCCAGATACGCAGCCAATATCTATTCCACCTTACCGAATGGCGCCAGCAGAATTGAGAGAGTTAAAAGAACAATTGAAAGATCTATTAGAAGAAAGGTTTCATTCGGCCTAGTGTGTTGCCTTGGGGCGCATCGGTTCTTTTTGTCAGGAAGAAAGACGGATCGCTTCAGATGTGTATTGATTATCGGCAGCTCAACAAGGTCACCATCAAAAACAAATACCCATTGCCTCGGATAGATGATTTGTTCGACCAGTTACAAGGTGCTAGGTTCTTCTCAAAGATTGATTTGCGGTCCGGGTATCACCAGTTAAAGATCTGGGAGCAGGATATTCCTAAGACTGCCTTCAGGAGTCGATATAGGCACTTTGAATTTCTGGTAATGTCTTTTGGGCTGACCAACGCCCCAGCAGCTTTTATGGATCTTATGAATTGGGTTTTCAAACCATTTCTTGACTCCTTTGTGATTGTCTTCATTGACGATATCCTTATTTATTTGTGAAGTCAAGAAGATCATGCTACTCACCTTAAGGCAGTTTTGCAGACTCTTCATCAGCACCAGTTGTATGCAAAGTTTTCAAAATGTGAGTTTTGGCTAGAATCCGTCACCTTTTTGGGCCATGTTGTTTCCAGGGAAGGGATTCAGGTTGATCCCAAAAGTATTGCAGCGGTAAAGGATTGGCCTAGGCCAACTACCCCAACAGAAATTCGTAGTTTCTTGGGTTTGGCTGGATATTATCGGAGGTTCGTGGAGGGATTATCTACCCTCGCCTCCCCATTGACTAAGTTGACACAGAAGGCGGTTAAGTTCCAGTGGTTCGATGCTTGTGAAAAGAGTTTTCAGGAATTGAAATTGAGATTGACTACGACGCCGGTGTTGACCTTGTCAGAGGGTACAGAGGGATTTGTGGTTTATTGTGATGCTTCAAGGGTTGGTTTGGGGTGTGTGTTGATGCAGTGCGGAAAGGTTATAGTGTATGCTTCTAGGCAACTCAAGAATCACGAGAAGAATTATCCGACACATGATTTAGAGCTCGTGGCGGTTGTGTTTGCATTAAAGATCTGGCGGCATTATCTTTATAGGGTCCATGTGGACGTGTTCACAGACCACAAGAGTCTTCAATATTTATTCAAACAAAAGGCGTTGAACTTGAGGCGAAGCGGAGGTGGTTAGAATTGCTCAAGGATTATGATATGAATATTTTGTACCATCTAGGAAAGGCGAATGTGGTAGTCGACGCTCTTAGTCGGAAATCCATGGGTAGCTTGGTTCATTTGGAAGCAGGTCAGAGGCCTTTGGCTCGGGAGGTTTATCAGTTGGCTAGTCTGGGGGTCTATCTTTCGACCTCAGACGAAGGGGATGTCGTGGTGCGTAATGGAGCAGAATCTTCATTTGTAACGGAAATCAATAAAAAATAATTCATAGATCCATCATTAGTACAGTTGAGAGAGGCAATTCTGAATCTTAAGACTACAGCATTTTCACTCGGCAATGATGACAGTGTTTTTCGGTGCCATTGGAGACTATGTGTTCCGGACGTGGATGATCTTTGGGAAAGGGTAATAGCAGAGGCTCACAATTCTAGGTATTTAGTATACCTAGGTTATACGAAGATGTATCATGGTCTCAAATAGATTTATTGGTGGAATGGTATGAAGAGGGATGTGGCGGACTTTGTGGCTAGGTGTCCGAATTGTCAGCAAGTGAAGGCCGAGCATCAGAGGCCCGGTGGGTTGACTCAGCTTATGGAAATACCAATATGTAAATGGGAGATGATCAATATGGACTTTGTGGTAGGGTTACCCCGCACTTAGTGCAAGTTCGACTCAATTTGGGTGATAGTGGATCGACTCACGAAATCATCTCACTTCTTGCCAGTCAAGTCCACCGATACTACAGAACAGTATGCTCAGTTATATATCAAAGAAATAGTCAGGCTCCATGGAACTCCAGTGTCCATTATCTCGGATCGAGGGGCCTAGTTCACAACTAACTTTTAGAAGAAATTTCAGCAAGGTTTGGGTACGCAGGTAAATCTCAGCACATCATTCCACCCACAGACTGATGGGCAGGCAGAGCGGACCATTCAGATGCTTGAAGATATGTTACGGGCTGGGATGATCACTTGCCGCTTATAGAATTTCCTTATAATAATAGTTTCCATGCTAGTATTCAGATGGCCCCATTTGAGGCATTGTACGGAAGGAGGTGTAGGTCTCTGATTGGATGGTTCAAGGTGGGCGAGGCGGAACTGCTAGGACCAGATCTTGTGCACCAAGCTATGGAAAAAGTTAAAGTCATTCAGGAAAGGACGAAGACTGCTCAGAGTCGTCAGAAATACTATGCGGACGTTCATCGAAGAGATTTGGAGTTTCAAGTAGATGATTGGGTATTCTTGAAGGTGTCTCCCATGAAAGGAGTAATGCGGTTTAGGAAGAAAGGGAAATTGAGCCCTAGGTATGTCGGGCCGTATCGGATCTCTCAAAGGATAGGACAGGTGGCTTATAGGCTGGAATTGCCCCCTGAGATGTCATTAGTGCACCCAGTATTTCATGTGTCCATGTTGAAGAAGGTGATTGGGGATCCATCATCCATTGTGCCGGTGGAGACGGTTGAAATTAATGAAGGATTTTCATATGAAGAGGTTCCAGTTGCGATTCTTGATAGGCAAGTCCGTAGATTGAGGAACAGAGAGATTGCTTCTGTTAAAGTATTATAGTGGAGTCAACAAATCGAAGAAGCCACATGGGAAGCAGAAAATGAAATGAAAGAGAAATATCCCCACCTGTTTGAATAAGTTCGGTAGTGGTTTTGAAAGTTGTCATTCCTAAGCAATTATATATTATGTTAAATTTTGTGCAAGAACGCTCCATTCCCCTAATTACCCTACTATTGTGACTTCTCAAACTTTGTGCCATAAATGTATATGTTGTTGTGATTAGTTGGATCATGTGCAACTCATTGAAATAGATGAATTATCTGCAACTCATTGTCATAGTTGAATTATGTGCAAATTTGTGGAGTTAACCGAACTCTGTGAGGCTTGTGGAAGTAATTGAGTTATATGTAGCTTGTTGAAATGATCGAATTATGTGCAAGTTGATAGAGTAACTAGTAATGTGTGGAATTGGTTAAACACGTGTTTTGAGGCTCTCTGACGGGTAGAGAGGCCTAATTACAAAGGAGACTCTGGCGAAATTTTCAGAAAATAGCGGAGTTAGTAAAAATTTGGGGGTTGGCATGTTTTGTGTTCTCTTAACTAAGTGATTCCCCAATCCTCATTCGAGGACGAATGATTCTAAGTGGGAGAGAATGTAAAGACCCGTAAAATTTCATGACTATAAATAATACCCAAATAGGTCCCCGTGTTTTTATAACTGTAGAAATTCTTAAAACGGACCCTTTTTGAGTAAAAAGTACCCCGGGACTTAAAGGATAAAATTTTCCAGATTTGGCAGGTCTGCGGTCCACTATGCGATCGCAGAACAGGTATGCGGACTGCATAGTGGTCGCATACCTGGAAAGTTTGGTGTCCATTTTGAGGACATCTATGCAGCCTGGAATGCGATTGCATTGCTCGAATGCGGGCCGCATAGTTGTCGCATTCTTGCACCTTGATTTTTGCGTAGGGAGTTATGCGACGCACTATGCAATCGCATAACAGGTATGCAGACCGCATAGTGGTCGCATACCTGCCAGTCTACTTTTCTTTTTGGCCCATTTGAGGAGGCAATTATGCGACAAGAATGCAGACCGCATAGCAGGAATGCAATCGCATTCCTGACCGCATTTCTGTTTCGGGACTGTTAAAATTCTAATTTTTTTACCCGACCCCCAGTTTATTAAAACACTTACCCCTTTCATTTTAAGCCTATTTTCTGATAAATTAGAGAGAGGAGAGAGTGGGTTTTAGAGACAGAGAGTTCCAACTTCATCAAATTTGTTCCTCCATCACTACTCAGGCCTGGAATTGATCAAGTAGGACACCATTTTCTTCACTACAAGAGGTAAGCTTCCACCCTATCAACCTTAATTTCCAGATTTTTGTTAAAATGAAACATGGTTAGGTGAGTTCATGAAGATAGTAGGAGTCTTGCATGCATGTAACCAACTAGTCATAATCTTCATCAACCTTAATTTCATACCCCTATCTTCATCAACCTTAATTTCCAGATTTTTGTTAAAAATGAAACATGGTTAGGTGAGTTCATGAAGATAGGGGTAGGAGTCTTGCATGCATGTAACCAACTAGACATAATCTAGTAAAAGGAAATGGGTTAGATTAATCCTTCACTAAAAAGAGGCAATTTAATCTAAAGGAACACCTAGTGTTTGATAGAATGCTCAAGTGAGTCCAAAACATGATCATTATTCCTAATTTTAAGTTCAATTATGCCACGTTGTGAACTAGATTGAAGGTGCTAGAAGGTCCGGTGAATTGTGGTAGAAAATTAAAGGGGAATTATGATGCAAGGTATGTATGGCTAACTTTAATCTTTGTAGAGTCACCTTGTTGGTGTCCGAACACACGGTATGAAATTCCTGCTTGAGCATATGTGAATTGATTGTCATGCTGTGTCGAGGTGTAAGATTTTCATTCTCTGATTTTCTTAGTCAATTACCATGCTAATTGCAATTGTGAAGGGTGATTCTTTGTGCTTATCCTACCATGTGTAAGGTTCGTTAAATGATCGAATATGTCAATATGGCAGTATGTGCTACTAAATGAAAGAATGTTAACGTACCCTAATGTGGGAAGGTATCTAATTGCTAAGGGCCGAGTGTGGAAAAAGATGAAAAGAAACTGTGGATTGATTTAATTGAGTTAAATAATGATGGCAACACCATATGTGAATTACTGTTTGATAAGGATTATTATGCCTTGACTTCATATAGTTGTTGGTTGATATGAACTTTTTTTCTTGATGATGAAGATCCCTGTGATATAATTGTTGGATATTGTTGCTATGAAATGTGAACGTACGGTGGGATCGGGTTGCGCGCCGCAACACGAAGTATAAGGGAAGAAAGGTAATAAGGGTGAAGTGCGATTGTACGGTGGGATTGGGTTGCGCGCCGCAACACGAAGTAATAAGTGTGGAGAGGTAATAAGGGTGAAATGTGAATGTACGGTGGGATCGGGTTGCGCGCCGCAACACGAAGTAATAAGTGTGGAGAGGTAATAAGGGTGAAATGTGAATGTACGGTGGGATCGGGTTGCGCGCTGCAATAGATGAATAATTGAAATGAGTAACGGTGGAAATCTTCATTTGTAACTATCTGTATATCTGTGTGGTACTTGTGTGGTTACCTTGACTGTCTTCCAATTGTGAACTGTTTGACTCTACTTGGAATAAAATTTGTTCATACATACTAGTACTATTCAACGGTACTAACATCCCTTTTGCCGGGGGTGCTACATCTTTTATATGGATGTAGGTGGTTCCACAGTAGGTAGCTCAAACCGCCGATAGTGGTGTTTCCCTTTCTTACTTTCAGCAGATCCGGAGATCCGGTGAGCCCCACTTTCTCTCGGGGCCGTGTGTAGTCTATATCATCTCTTTTGTATATGTTATGTCTTTTAAGGTATAGCGAGGGCCTTGTTGCTGGCAAGTATTGTGTAGACCCTTAGTACTGCTAGAGGCTCCGTAGACATGATGTGGGTTGTATATATATGTATTTTGGGCAGTAAATGCGTTTACTAGTAATCGGGGTCCGAATCAGAATAATTGTATGTTTTGTGATTATCAAGTGTTGAAATGATAAAGGATGAAATGAACTCAAGTAGTAGATTCATGTTTAAACTCTAAATTGCTAATTCATGTGGAATAAGGTATATTGTAAACATGGGGTAACGCATTGGTCAGGAAAGGCAATCCAGGTCCGCTTGACCGGGATCATCCGGTTGGGCGCCGGTCTCGTCCCTCGGTTTTGGGGCGTGACAAAATGGGAGGAAGAATTTGGAAATTCTTTTGGTCATTTGAGTGGGAAGTTGTGGTCTGATTTTGATGTTCCTTGTATGTACATACTCGTGGGAGGATAAGGATTCTTGTGATGTAATTTTTATCAGATTCCGAGACATGGGCTCGGGGGCCAGATTTGGCAAATTTCGAGAATTGTGTTAAAATTTATATCTTTCGATTGGGTCTTGTTCCGTTAGTGTATATTGATGATGTTAATCTGGTTTTGGTTAGATTCAGAGCTTTTGGGAGCCAATTCGAGGGGCAAGAGCATCGCGGAGTAGCTTTTGGGCTGTTTTGAGGTAAGTAACGATTGTAACTCTAAACCTGAGGGTATGACACCCCGTTATTTGATATTGTTTATGTAAATGAGGTGACACACATGCTAGGTGACGAGCGTGGGGTCGTGCACCGATAGGGATTGTGACCTGGTCCATCCCGTAGCGACTATTAAGCCGCATATTCGATTTGAAACCTTATGATATCCTGTACTTTCAGAAGTTTATACTTGTTTATGGGATGTAAGCCATGTTTGGGGCCTTGTATCGACCTGTTTAGACCCTCAGGTGTATTTTCCATGTTTGGGGCCTTGTGCCGACCTGTTTAGACCCTCAGGGGTATTTTCCATGTTTGGGGCCTTGTGCCGACCTGTTTAGACCCTTAGATGTATTTTTACACTATTCTCACACCATCCTGATAAAACATTTGTGAACTCAGCCATGTTTACCACTTGTTGTTATTTTCACTGTTATCACACTGTTTTGAAACTCAGAGAAGTAATTTGGGCTGAGTCCCGTGAGTTGAGAATAATTTCCCGAGTGACTTGAGGATGACTGAGTGAGGCCGAGAGCCGAGTATGCGAGGGTAGTTGCGGATCGGGTTGCACGCCGCAGCAATATATATATATGTAATGAGGCCTAGGGCCGAGTACGTGAGGATAATTATCAATATATATATATATATATATGTGTGTGTGTGTGTGTGTGTGTGTGTGCAATAAGGCCAAGGGCCGAGTATGTGAGGATAGTTATGAATATATATTTAATGAGGCTGAGAGCCGAGTATGTGAGGATAGTTATGGATCGGGCTGCACGCCGTAGCAATAGATATGTTATATATATTACATATGGATCGGGCTGCGCGCCGCAGCAATATATATATTATGTATGGATTGGGATGCGCGCCACAGCAATATATATGTATTATATGTGGATCGGGCTGCATGCCGCAGTAATATACATTATGTATGGGTCGGGCTGCACGCCACAGCAAATATAGCGCTTGGGATGAAGGAGCCCCTCCAGGAGTCTGTACACCCCCAGTGAGCGCAGTCGACTATTATATGGATCGGGTTGTACGCCGCAGCGTATGTTATATGGATCGGGCGTCACGCAGCATATACATTATATATGGATTGGGTTGCGCGCCGCAGCAATATATACATATATATATATATATATATATATATACGTATTGGAGTGGGTTGTACGTCGCAGCAGTTGATATGGTACCTAATGAGTGAGAGTGCTGAATGTGAGCATTGACTTATGAGAGTAGAGTCACGAGTGACTGAGAGGTTTACCCGAGAGGCTTTATTGTGAGTGATATTGTGCCCGAGGGGCTTATATTTTATGAAACTATTGTTTTTCACTCTTCTTTGCACTGATCCTCTGATGATAAATGTTGTGTAAATGTTTTTATACGAGATTTTTAAATGGAAACTGGAGTTTTATGAAATACTCGAAAATGTGAATTCCTGACTTGATTTACTTATTTCCACAGTCACTTATTATATGGATTTACATGATTTATAAATGCTCGTCACTACACTCATGTTTTTAGATACTTTGGTTACTTACTGAGTTGGCGCACTCACGTTACTCCCTGCAACTTGTGTGTAGATTCAGGTACCGGGGCAGAGCGATAGTTGAGCTACCCCATGTGGAGCATTGTTCGGAGATTGTGAGGTAGTTGCTCGGCGTCCGCAGCCTACTCTTTCTCCTTCCTACTCTATCATTTGTACTTTACTTCCCAGACTTGTTGTAGTAGAGGATTTGTATTAGACTGTATCATCTCTTAGATGCTCATGACGGTTGACTCCAGATGTTTAGACTGTGCTTAGATGTTCTAATCATTTTTATTGTTTTTGAAATGCTTAAGAAACAGAATTATTATGGAAATTCGGATCTTTGATGTATTAAATGGAAAAATCATTTCATTATTTTCAGTAAATTGGCTAGCCTAGTATCACGATAGGCGCCATCATGGTCGGTTGTGATTTGGGGTCGTGACAAGTTGGTATCAAAGCGCTAGGTTACATAGGACTCACCGGTCATGAGCAGGTTTAGTAGAGTATTGTGGATCGGTACAGAGACGTCTGTACTTATCTTCGAGAGGCTACAGAACCCTTAGGAAAATACCACATTCTTGAATTCTTGTCGTGCGAATCCATTTTTATTCATCCAAGAGCGTAACTCTTAAATTCCTCCCATGTATTTGAACGCGCCCGACAGCGCTTAGTATCAAGCGTGCATCGACTGCTTGTGACTTCCATGGATGAGATGTGATTTTGGCATGTTGGTAATGGGCTAGTCTGGAGGACTTGAGGTCGGATTCATTATGTGGCTTGAGTGCTGGGATTTTGTTGTGTGAGCACATGTATTTGGGGACTTATATGTCCGTTGATGTCCTTATTGACGGGACTTTGTGGTTGGATGTCTATGTGGTGAGTGTGATTTGATGGTATGATGTGTTCAGACTGTGATTTGTGACAAGAGGAGTAGTTGTGAATGTGGCAATAACTATTGAGTGTTTGACTTCTGTCTCGATTTGGTATATGACTTCGAGTTGTAAGTGTATTGGAAGACCTCTCATGTTGTTTAGTTGTGGAGCGATGAGGATCTTTCTGTTGAGTTATGAGTTCCTGGTGATGTCTTTTGGGCTAATCATTGCCCCAGTAGAGTTCGTGTATTTGATTAACAGTGTATTCCAACCGTATCAGCACTCCTTTGTTATTGTACTCATCGATGGCATCCTGGTGTATACGCATAGCTAGGGGTAGCATATTCCTATGTTTCATCATATTTTGTCCATTTTCTGGATATGCCCCGTGAGCCTTCAGTTACATCTGTTCATGTGTCGACTCCGGTGGGCGATACTATTATTGTGGACCGTGTGTATCGGTCGTGTGTGATATATGTTGGGGGTATGGAGACCCGAGTGGACCTACTGTTACTCAGCATGGTCAATTTTAATGTGATATTGGGCATGTACAGGTTATCTCCGTGTCATGTCATTCTTAATTGTCATGCTAAGACCGTGACCTTAGCTATGCCAGGTTGTCCGAGGGTTGAGTGGAGAGATTCTTCTGATTATGTGCCTAGCATGGTGATTTCCTACCTGAAGGCTCATCGTATGGTTGAGAAGGGGTGTTTATCGTATCTGGATTTTGTGAGGGATGTTAGTGGTGAGACTCCCGCTATTGATTCGGTTCCTGTGGTCCGTGACTTTTCGGACGTGTTTCCTGCAGACCTGCCAGGCATGCCACCTGACAGGGACATTGATTTTGGTAGTGACCTGGTGCCAGGCACTCATCCTATTTCTATTCCACCTTATCGTATGGCACCAGCGGAGCTAAAGGAATTAAAGGAGCAGCTTTAGGAACTCCTAGATAAGGGGTTCATTCGCCCTAGTGTGTCACCTTGGGGTGCACCGATGTTGTTTGTAAAGAAGAAGGATGGTTCTATGCGTATGTGTATTGATTATCGGCTGAACACGGTTACGGTGAAGAATCAGTATCCCTTTCCTCGTATAGATGACTTGTTTGATCATTTGCAGGGTGCCAGGGTATTTTCCAAGATTGACTTGCATTTCGTCTATCATCAGTTGAAGATTCGGGAGCCAGACCTTTCGATGACTGCTTTCAGGACTAGATATAGTCATTATGAATTTCTGGTTATACCATTTGGGTTGACCAATGCCCCAGCAGCCTTTATGCACTTGATGCACCGTGTATTTCGGCCTTATCTGGATTCTTTCGTCATCATGTTTATTGACGACATCTGGTGTATTCCCAATCTCGGGAGGATCATGAGCAGCATTTGAGAGTTGTGCTTCAGACCTTGAGGGAGAAGAGATTGTATGCAAAAATTTTGAAGTGTTAGTTCTGCCATCAGCGTCAGGTTCTTATACCGCATATTGTGATGCCTCGAGGGTAGGCGTTGTTTGTGTTTAGATGCAGGAGGATGTAGTGATTGCGTGATGGTTATGATCTTCGAAAGTTTAGAGAGAGATATCAGTTTGAGGCTAAGCCGGCAGGGGTATCTCCTGCGGGTTGTCCTGGGGTGTGTGATCCTTATGTTGTTCGGTAGTAAGCTCTCTTCTAAAAGTAAATGATATATGTTGTAATTGGGTTTAGATCGCTTGTGGAAGTTGGCATGACTATTACAATGTTGAATGCGAGATTTGCAGATGACTTGAGCAGTTAGACTGGTTGTGTTATTATGGGCATTGTGAGTTATAGTTTGTCTTGAACGTTGGCTTTGAGCCCAGTGGGGGAGTCTGTTAATGATAAGTTGATTGCACGATTATGTGCCGTATTGGTTTCAGTTCGAGTTATACTGGTGGATAAGTTATGACGTGCAGAGGTGGAGTCTGGGAATGACTCGAGTAATGGAAATTCTTCGATACACGTCGTAATGTACTCTATTGGGTAAATGGGTTCTATTTAATGATTGAGTATTAGGGATGTGTTATGTATTCGAGCGGTGGAATTGAGATCAGATATAGTAATTCGTGCGCTTCATGAACTTCGAGCTTGAGAGTTCTCATAAATAGGTTATTTTGTGGTAGTGAACTGTGAAGATGCGAACAAATCTAGTCGGATGTTAGTATGTACCATGATTCAGTCATTGTGAACTTTTCAGTAAGCTATCTATCTGTTGTAGGTGACTAGAGTTGATTCAGGGTTATTGGTAGGCCCGTATGAGTGTGTGTGTTCTACACCGGGTCGAAACTACTGACTCCGAATTTCTATTGTTTAGGAATGTACCATTTGATTGTGATTGAGTTTATTCATGTTCTGTAATGATCTATGAGTTACCCTTCAGCGTTGCGGGGAGTGGTGATTATTGGTTATATGCACACATGGTGCGGTTCTAATCGGGCTTTAAAGCTAGATTTGAGTAAGGTAAGTATTGAGTATTGCGGTATTGAGACATATTGATTATGCACTTTCTGATTCGTATGGAATGGTATCGTCTGATTTCTCCGTGGTTATGGCAGCGCACTTTGAGTACTTGATGACGAATTTCGAATGGTTATTGATTTTGAGCTAGGTGGCTTGTAGTATTTCATGTGGACCAGCGTTTGGATGAGATCACGCAGTGTAGCGGAGGTTATGTAGGGGTATGACCTTTGGTATTGGATTCGTGTGTATCGATTTTTGAGATGTGTGCCAGGCTTTTAGCATGATGTTGTGATGGTAATTGTTAATGGCGGTATAATCCTCCCGTGTGAATCTTTCATATAATTTGATTACTTTGGGATGTTGCTATTGAGTGCACGAGTTGCACAGGTCATGGCTTCGAATTTTATCGATGTGTCATGTTATTAGAGTGGTCGTGTTGGATGAGAAGAGGTCATTGGACCTAGAATGAATATTGTCATAAGTGTCTACAGCATAGTTGGAAGGATAAATATTGGGAGTCGGCTTAGAATTCTGTTATATTTCCTTTTTGGGAAGGGGGAGCTTCATGTCTGACTGATTGGAAGAATGGTTGCTAGTTTTTACGTGTTTCTTTTATCATCGGCAGTATATGAAGGTGTTAGAGCGAGGCATTTCTTGATAAGAGGTTATGTACTGGTATTGAGTTGTCTGAGCATTTATTGTGGTTAAGAGTTACCGTTATGAGTGTTTGAGTCATGTGGTGTATTATGTGATTTCATTTGGGGTATGTATATGGCTTGATCCAGCAAGTTCAGGCCTGTTCAGTTTATAGTTGTGGAATTTTGATCTTGTATATTACTTAAGAAGTGGAAATTTGGTTCTAAGGTTTATGGGTCAGGTTGGATTTCGAAATTTCAACAGTGTTGTGTTATTGGACCTATATGGGATAGGGTGACGTGGGATCACCCCGAGTATGTGCATGGTAGGCTATGCGACAGTTCGATGGTGTTGGAGAACAACTCTTGGCACGTTCGAGGACGAACGTATGTTTAAGTGGGGAAGGATGTAACGACCCGGCCGGTCGTTCCGAGAGCTTAGCCATGTTTCCCCCATTTTTACTTCATTACGTTGTGTTAAATTGGTTGGCTCGAGTTCAAAGCGATTTTTGGAGAGAAATGAGACACTTAGTCTCTTATCTTGGTTCAATAGTGGAAAAGTCAACCGGAAGTTGACTTGTTGGTAAACGATCTCGGATTGATTTTATGGTTCGGATAGCTTCATTGGGTGATTTGGGACTTAGGAGTGTGTTTGGAATGAAGTTTGGATGTCCGGTGTAGAATTAGGCTTGAATTGGCAAAAGTTAGTTTTTGGCGATTTCCGGTCGGCAGTGAAAAATAGGCTATCGGGGTCGTGACAGGAAATATCCATGTTACCTTGGATAATAGACTCGAGATACTTAAAACTAGCTCTCTTAAGGATAACTTGAGCATCAAGCTTTACCTCTACATCTGTTTTATGGGTTCCGGCACTAAATTTGCCCTCCAAGTATTCAGTTTTGGTTCTGCTCAACTTGAAACCTTTAGACTCCAAGGTTTGTCTCCAAACATCCAACCTCGCGTGAACTCCGCTTCGCGTCTTGTCAATCAACACAAAATCATCGGCAAATAGCATACACCAAGGCACCTCCCCTTGGATGTTTCGCGATAGTACATCCATCGCAAAGGCTATTCATAGAAAATCCAAACCATTCAAACAAAATCAGATAAATAACCATTTCATGTTTAACCCTTTAGCAATTTAACATTAATATTTTTAAAGGTACAACAAGTGCTATCACATTTATCAAGTCTTAAAATATTTGCCTCAATTATTATCTACCAACAAGTATTTAAAAATGATATTTTTATTAAAAATTAATGATATATCATATGCGACACAACTCAAAAACACGTGGTGACATCCACACCTACTTGCCCCCACAAGCGCGGACGGTCAAACATCATAGTCGGTCGAACCACCACTCTCTAAAACTTACCCTTAAGTCTTGGCGGCATATTCTTATAACATAAAACACCGGAGCAAGCCTCCATTTCATCCATCCCACTCCGATGTGATGTGCAACATCTTCGTCAATCTCCTTATTACCTTGGATAATATACCCGAGATGCTTAAAACTAGATCTCTTAGGGATTACTTGAGCATCAAGATTTACCTATACGTCTATTTTATGGGCTCCGTCACTGAATTTGCCCTCCAAGTATTCAGTTTTGGATATGCTCAACTTGAAACCTTCAGACTCCAAGGTCTGTCTCTAACCTCCAACCTCGTGTTATCTCCAGTTCACGTCTCGTCAATCTGTTGTGCCCCCCTCTTTCCTCCCCTTTCAGATCGGTCAGGGTATTCGACATTATTGGGACAACTTGTTTCCTCTTGGGAAAAGGGATAAGGAATTGAAGAGTCGCCACCTAACGATTTTAAGGTGCGTTAGGGCACCTACTAAAGGTTACTTACAAACACAGATTAAATAAACCAGAGAGAGGGTAAGGGCTTGAAATTACTTCAAGGGGAAGGTGTTAGGCACCCCTCGAAGTCCACAATTGTAGTTCCCGGCCAAACAAGCTTTGTGAATTTGGACAAGTAGCAAATAGCAATTAAAGTTTAAACAAGTAAAAGATTTTGAAAAGATTCGCAGTCTAAGCACACATATGTGCTAAAGTTAAAAAGATTTAGAGTCTAGGCACACATATAAAGCTTTGAAAGAGTTATGATCTAAACACACATATGTAAGGGATAGGGGGTCCTAGGTTGTTTATCCTATAGGATCACATCAATGCAATGCCCGGTAATCACTCCTCAAAAGAGGGGCTACACGTTGCATTAGCGCATCGGTCATCATATCCATATCTACCCTTTCCCACCCCTTAGCGGTTTATTAAAGCAAGTGTTGTTTAACAATCTCTATGTGTGATGTTACCCGTCCCTTCTTAATGATCTTGGAGGAGATTAGAACCTCTACCTATATGTAGTTCTAGACAAACCCCTAAGGTTGAAAGGAGAAAATATTAGGCGACAGGCAAGAATAGATAGGACTTTACAAATAAATGCAAGAAAAATTAGTTAAGAGGCTCAGATTTACCTCCACAAATAATGCACATAAGCAGCACATCTCAAACACAAACAAGGGCAGTATTATTAAGCAGGATCCTAAAACATGATGTATAAGTGAAAATCATAACACAGAAGATATGCAGCTTCAATTTTATAAACACAGAAGTAGGACCTAATGAGTTTGCCTACTGATTTTAAAACCTGTTAACCATTAGGCAGTAAACACAAAGCAACAGTCTTCCAGTTTTTAAAGAGATTGATTACCTAAGGCTTGCCTAGACGTGGGATTGTGCATAATAATTACCACAATTGTTAAAATAGTTCAGAAGTTGTTTTACCTAAAAGCACGTTGTTCTAGGTATGGCAAAATATAGGGATTATCATCAGTTTATTTAAAACAGGATGATCAAATGTGAGACTGTCTTATGTCTTTTTTCATGCATCAGTAGTTTAACTAAGTGTGACTGGGCGAGATCCTAAAGCATGGTATGTACTATTCACATAGAGATATAGAATGGTTGCAGAATTCCTAAAGCATGATTTCTAAATGCACAGGTAGTTACAGCATAATTTCAGGATGTGCAGGAGCAACATTTTTTATGTTGATGCTATTATTTAGCCTAGAAGCAGGATTTCTAAGTGATAAATAGGGTCAAATGAGATGTTGAAGCAGTAAACCTAAAACATGATATCTAATGCATGACATGCTTAGAATGTATTGGTCCTAAACATGGATTCTAATGCACATATANTTTTTCACTATCTATCCCCAATATCTGTTTACAAATAATTATTACAGACCAACTGAGTAAATTACATAAATAGATAAAGGAAAAGAAGAAGTTAAACTATAAGGAGCCTGAAAAACAGGCCCAGATTGCCAGAACCTCAAGTGCTCAAATGTTTCATAGCCTTTCTCATATCCGGGTGTGTCAGAGTTCCCTAAGGACCTCAAGGGATCCCGGGCAGTGCTCACACCCAGATTCCATAACCATAATTGAGTAAGTGCAGTGTGGAAGTGCCAGCCCCAGTGCACCAGAGTTCAGAGGGATCTCACAGGAATCCCAAGGCAGTTATACACTGGAGGGGCAGAACCTAAGGATCTAAGAGTAGAGTGAGAGTGCTTGACATGGTTTTGAAAAGGTTTTAATAGGAAAAACAGTGTTTGAAAAAGATTTAGTTGAAACAGTTCTATAAATAGGAAAGTTGTTTAGTAAAACCAGTTTTTACAAGAGTAGGACAATTAACAAACAGTAGACTAATCAAAGCACAAACAGATTCAGCACATTCAAATCACAGTCCTTCATATATGGGTGATGGGAATTGGGGACACATAGAGCACATAGTATACATGAGCATAGAAGTTCTTGTAGGGGGTTTATGGGGATTAGGGGGTAGCTAATGGTATCAACACAACATGAATTTCAGATTCAACACAGAATCAGACAACTTAGGATACAAAATTGTATTGCCAAGAAAGGTTCATACTAGAAACCAGGTAAACACAAGATAGAGCATAGTAACCTTGGGACATACTACAAGGGGGTACATATTCATAAGCATACTGATCCTAATGGGGAGTGGAACAAAACATAATATGCTATATGAACAATGATGTAGACATGTCAATTACATGTTGAACAACAAAACCATATATAGAAACAGATCAGAAATATGATAAACTGAAGCAGTAAAAGAAACATGTTGGTTTTGGGACTTGAATTGAAATCAGAACATACCAGTAAAAATATGGTAAACACAAAGTGAAGAATAGGAGAGCATAATAATTAGCCTTGGCTTACAGCCGGCTAATTTAGAACAGTAGTAAGTACCAAAGAAAGAAAGAGAGCAGAAAAGCTTTGAGTATGAGAAAGAGTTTTTGAACTAATGTGTTCGTGTGTGTTGAGTTCTGTATAAGAACAATGTATATATAGTTTGAAACTAGGTAGAGAATAAGGTAAAAATCAAAGTCAGCAGTGATTGGGGAATCAGAGTCAATCAGCATAAAATCAATGTAAGTACTCCCTTCAATTAATGAGTTAACTTTGAACAGCAATAGACATGCGATAAATAAGGAAAGATACCATATGATTGGAATATAACAGAATAAGGAAAAAATTTCACCACAGTACCAGTATAGAACATGTAATTGAGGCTAGATTCAGAAAGGTCTAATTAAGGAAATAACATTAGAATCAATTTGACAGCATAGTCGACCATAAAATAAGGCAAGAAATAAGCTAAGGTCGGAAAATTAGCAGGGAAATCATCATAAGGGATTAGTGAAAGGTATCGATCACGGAGAATCAAGGGTTTAAATAGAAAATAGTACTAATTAGAGGGAATCAACACAAATTCCGCAGAATAAACACATGATAAGCAAGGCAGAAGGCAAGAATTTAGAACCCTAATGGACATGGTAGAGCAAAGATCATATAAAATCAGGGATTCAAACTGGAATATAGTACTGATAAACATAAACCTCTGAGAGTTAGCGAGGTAAGCACATAATAGGCAGAATCAGAAACCCTAGTAAGTTAAACAGGGTGAAAATCACAAAAATACTCAGATTAATCGAAGCAGATTCATGAGAATCAAACATGCAAACAAGTTTGAGAGAACAAACAGTAAAGATAAACTCAGAATCCAAACAAAGTGTAAGAAAGTTGGGGTTTTTAGCATAACTAGTTGTGGTTAAGGAAAACTTAACAAAATCAGTCGAAGCACATAAGAATCAGAGGATAATACACTTAAAAATCAGGAAGCATTTTGAAGAAAATGATTTTCAGAAACCCTAGTTTAGGAAGATGACAAGCCACTTCGAAAATCAGGAGATTTCATAATAAAACCAGTGAAAGTAAGTTCAACTTATCTCAGATCTGTACAGATCTGAGAAGTTTAAGAGACGAAATTAAGTTTTCGAGAAAAAATAACATAGAGATGAAGACATAGGCTTAGAAACCCATAGGTTTAAAGCGAAATAGGCAGATCTTACTCAAAATCGAGCCATGGCGACTTGAAACAGGCAAGGACGGGCCAAAGGTGTAAGCGGACTGACCCTAGTCCCTCGAGGACCTTAGAGACGGAGTCACCAGCATAGGAGAGGCCATTTGAGGCCTGGAGCTGGTGAGAGACCACCATGATCGACGACAGACGAGCGACGACGAGAGAGAGTTAGGGTTAGGTTAGAGAGGATTTGAGAGAGAATGGGAAGGGGTGACAACGGAGTGAGGAGAGGGAAATGAGGGGTTTGGGAGGGTAGTCTTTAGGTTAATTAAGGGAAGGAGTGATCTGGGTCGTTGATCGAAAATGATCAACGGCCAGGATTCTATAAGATTTTAGTCGGGTTAGGTGGGGTTTGGGCCTGGGTTATATTGGGCTGATTTATAAGAGTTTTGAGCTAGCTAAATTAGGCTATAATTGAAATAAAATAAGGTCATTTGTTAAATTCTCAATCAAATTGATAAAATAATTTATAAAATTGCTTACAATTGTAAAAAATGATTTTCTCGCGTAGATAATAATTTAAAAATGCTTATTTAGTATTTAAAAATACCAATGATTAATTTTGGGTAAAAAAATAATATAAAATCATATGATTGTGCTATAATTGCAAAGTTATTGCAATTATAGCCAAAAGGTACCACTTTGGCTAATTATGAAATAATTTGGTCTCAACAGGACCAAAAAATAATAAATTAAATCAAGAAATGCTTTGAAATCATTTGTGATGTGATTTTATAATTATTTATTGAAAATAAATACTCGACAAACTAATAAAATGTAGGAAAATAATGAAAAAATACCAATTGCTATTAATGCATGATTTTGAAGATATATATGCAATTTAAAATATTTTTGGGAAAATTTGGGTATCAACACAATCAACACTGTATCATCGGCAAATAGCATACACCAAGGCACCTCCCCTTGGATGTGTCGCGACAGTACATCCATCGCCAAGGCGTTTCATAGCCAATCCAAATTGTTTAAACAAAATCAGATAAATAACCAATTTCATGTTAAACCATTTAGCAATTTAACATAATTTTTTTAAAAGGTACAACAAGTTCTATCACATTTATCGAGTCTAAAATATTTACCTCACGTATTTACAAATGAGATTTTTATCAAACAATAATGATATTTCATATGCAACACAACTCAATGACACATGGTGACATCCACACCCACTTGCTCCCACAAGTGCGGACACATATTTACAAATAACTCATGTGGTAGCCTCGAATCATGCTTTAGAGAAATATCTCAAGACGAGTAAGTTTAATAAATTTACCTCAAGCCCAAACTCCAAAATAATATTAATAAAAGCTTCAGTTTGATTTAAATACTCAAACGTTGCCATAAAACCGATATCTACACAAAATATTGCCTATTTGTGTGAGGAATTGTTCAACAACAACCCATAGAACTCGTTGGGTTTGACCCATTTAAACCAAGATGTTACTTCATTCCGAGTCTATTCGTGGAGTTCTATTGGCCACTAGTATCCCTTAGTAATCTCAAACTTATATTTTAATATCTACTGTTTCTATTCATCTACTTCTTCACCCATCCCAATAATGGTGGAGTTTCCGTAAACTCTATTGATTCACTAAATAGATCAACCAAACCCTGTTTCTCTTATTTTTATAATCTCTCAAGACCTATTTTATTGACATACATAAAGGAGGATATGTGACATTACCTTTTCAAAGAAACCCTAGAGATCTTCTCTCTTGAATGTTTTTAATGATTCTTTAAAAGTCTAAAGATCTCAATATAAATGGAGACAAATACTTGCATTTATGTGATGAAATCTAACATATATATCCATAAGGACTAACCTTGGCAAGCATCAATAATGCTAGGATACCTCTTTCTCTCACTTGAACCTGTAGAGCTTCAAAATCCTTTTCCTTTTTGTCTCTCCCCGACTTGGGGAGTATATAAAGTCATGGTTCAACCATTGCAATAGTTGATGTCCACAGCTAAACTGTGGTAATAGTTGATGGCCACAATTAAGAAACGACTACGGTTGGGCTAAGGCTTCCTCCTTCGTCTTCTATGAAAAATGACATGGTCAAATTGTGGCATGGCTGAATCATGGCAATGGATGGAGGGCACGGTTGCCTCAGTCCTCCTTCGACTACATCTTTAGTCCAATAGTCGTGAGTTATGTGCTTGGCTATCCAACCTAAATCCTTCCAACTTATATTGTGGTGATGTCTAAGTATCCTAACGCCTCTATTTCCCTCTCGTAGATCCTCACATTAATTACTCTCTTAAGCTCACTTAGGCTTGATCTATGATCTTTTAGTTTAACCCCTTATTACCTGCAATCTTCTCTCATTCTTTCATTAATCTAACACTTATCCATTGATGAAATAATTATTCCCAAGTGTTTTCTTAACTTTATTGCACTTGTGTAGGACTTGCGCGGCTCGGGATTTACTTTAATTGTACTTTTTATGCTCGAAACTCATACAAATTAATTGTAGAAAATTTTGGAACGTTACGCTCATTTTTAATCTTCTATCCATTATCTCTATCACTGAAATACCGCAATATCATCGTATATCACACCCACAACACGTCCTCTTCATTTATTCTTATCCACCACTAAAAAAACACAAACACCATGACAATGCATCATATTTGCCTATTCTTCTCTAACACCTGATTTGAGTCGAGCACTGGGGCTAGGGTTTGAAGAAGAGAAATGAGATGACCTAAACAAAAAACAAATATAATAAAAGAGTTGTAACATAATTAATAGTAAACAGCATTCGCCCAAATCAATTTTGTCCTTTCTTAAAATATTACTAATTGTTACTATATATATTCCCCACATATATGGCACACTTTCTTGTTTGATTTATTTTTAAAAAATATTATATTTTTATATTTAAAAATAATTTAACTTTAATTTTTTATTTTGCCTTTAATGAGATAATTTATAGTCACACAAATATCAAAGAGTTAATTCTAATCATAAGTTCCAAAAATCTTCATTTCTTTCTTAAAATTTGTGCCTAGGTAAACAATGCTTGCTTCATAAATTGGGACGGAGGGAGTAGTATACTAATATTTGCTAAATATAAAAACCTAAATTAAATATCTACTATTGTTAAGTATAAGCCTAAATTAAGTATACTAGTAGGCTAAAAATATATTAACTTGTGCTAGTGGGAGTGATCATGCTCAACTATGTCTTATAGAAAGACTAAACGGGTGCTGCAAATATAATCCGGGGTATTACGCTCAGAGTCGATCCCACATGGAATTTACGTATCAATCAAGCCGTCAGAATACGAAACTTTTACTTAATCAATTTTCTCAAGACTTTTGAATATCAATCGGTGATGTTTTACTATTTCTACTGACAAAATTAATAAACTAACGATTAGCTAACAATATGATGTAAACAATTAAAATAAAGGTCTAAGGTCATGGTTTCCTCCGTTGGTGAACTTCCTTCTTGGATACTTCTTATAGTTTGATTAGTTGTCTCT
>MDKI01195913.1:0-19972 GCA_005239505.1 Nicotiana paniculata
CTTAACTCCTTTTTTTTTTATTGAATAAAAGAAGATAAAATACACATGTGTATATATATATATTCTAATATACATATATATGTATATATATATTTTCTTCTATTTAAACATAGAAAAAATCTTATATTCTAAGAATGTGAATATTTTTGTTGTTTTTAATTTTCTTAAATAGAATCTATTAAGAGTAAGATAAAAATTTAACATATTAAGATTAGATATAACCTTAATATTTATAGCAAAAAAAAAAATAGTATAGAATTTGGGTGTGGTCAAAAAATAGTTGTTCACACAATTCATTATTGATTAATCAAGTTTAAGAAAAAATCAATACTTTCAAAGACCGAGAATTGATTCAATTATTGACAACCAACAAAACAAACAACAAGAGAAAGAAGAGATAAAGAAGTAGAAGATTACCCATCGGAGTGCAGAAAAGGAACGACAAAGGCAGACTATGGTGATCGAGAGGCATTCCGGCAAGCAAAAATAATTGTTACGTAGGCACTGGCTGGCCTGATAATGCTCTTTGCAAGCCGAATTGAAAGAAGAAGAGGACGACTCAGAGGAAACCTGGCCGGTCAATGGAGGGTTAACCAACACACGACCTCCGAGAAATGGAATGAATCTTACATCAGTGGATAGCTCTCTTTAATATTTTTCTGATGATGTAAGTTTCAAGCATAAAAGAAGACGGATCGATCGGGAAAATGAAGAAAGATCAAATGGCGGCTAGGGTTCAGTTCTTAGATCTAAAATTCGAGAAATTCTTGAGGGTTTTGAAGGAAATAACAAAGAGATCTAGGATGAGAAGGAGGTGGGGATTATGTGGTGAAGATTTGGGGTTATTTGGAGACTGGGCGCCACCGTAGGGGATTTTTGGCAGCGGCTCTAAGAGAGAGTGAGAGAGATGAGAAAGGAGCGGATCTCTAGGGTTTTGGAGGTTAAGGGAGGCATGTTCGGACACTTATATGGGATGGGGCAGACGAGTTCACAATTGTTGGATTGGGGGGATTGACCAGCTGAGTTTTCCCAGATCCAAAACAGGGTCGTTTGGTAGTCTCTAAGGGCTGGATCGGATTAGAGTGTGTGGGCTAGACGGGTATTATGGATGGGTGAGTATTTTGTGTAGATTGGGCCCTGAAGCTTAGCCCAATTCGAGCAAACTTTGATGGCCTCTCTTGATTTTCCCTTGTTTTCAACAATAACCTAATTAATATTAACCTAATTAATTCTAATTGATTCCATTTTTGCAGAATTGACCTACTTAAACTGATTAAAATTGTAACCTAATAAACTAACAAATTAATTAAACCTAAAATGCAAGAAAGATGCCAAAAATATTTAATGTACTTTTTTAGTAATTTTTTTAACATTGCTTTTAACCTATGATTAATCTCTAAATGCAATTAACACACTAAATGAAAGATGAAATATGTTTGTCGATTTATCATGATTTAAAACATGACGAGGCCAATATGTATTGGAATTTTGCTCGTCCTCTGTCAACTTCTAGTATAGTTTAAGATATCTTCCCACAGAGACTGGATAATATATTCTACAGACTTGTAATGTTTTAACTACTATTTGAGAGAATCAAATTGATGAAAAGTGAGTGAGGTTTAAAACTAGTTAATTACTTAAACAAATCAATTAACTTTTGGAAGTTTTGTAACTTAAAAAGAGTTGGGAATCATTGAATTCACTTGATAATATTAATATAATAAAATCTCAATTTCTACATTTATCTTTTTAAAGAATAATTGCTTATTTCTAATACAATTATATTTTGCTCACTAAGAAATAACCAATGAAAAATACTCCATGAGAATTATGTTAATTAATCAACTTAAGACTGGTGATGTTTAAACCGAAATATTTTTCTTTCTTGAATTATTCTAAAAGAAAGTAAAAACTTCGTGAGAATATTTTTACTAAGGATCAATAATCATGCCTACAATAATTCCTCCGTGAGAATTAAAACTGAGGCAAGCAAGATTACTGACTTGAAATAATATATTACTGAAAAATTACTTTCACTCTACTATTTTATTCATCAGTTATTATATATTAATTTTGCTATGCGAGAATTACAAAACTAATGTATGAATAACCTAGAGATAAAATATATAGAAGTGATAATAGAGTAATTAAAAACCATCATTTCATCACAGTATGAAATGTAAATAAAAAGTTTCAAATTAAGAATATATAAGAACTGAGATAGTATTATAAAATATATCAAGCTTCATCAACTATCCCAACGAAAAGAGATTGCTCCATTATGGAGTAATAAAAGCTAAAAAAAGATATTTAGAAGACTAAAAATATTTAAAAGACAAAGAAAAAAAATTTACTATAAAGAAAGAAGACCAAGACTAGTTCTTGTATTACAAAGGATTTCATCTCCTTATATAAAGAGAGGTTGCTATTTATAGGAAAAGATGAGTAGCTTTTGTCATGTTCCACTTTTGCGAATGTGAAATCCATGTATGCGAAGTGACCCTTCGTGTACATAGATTCTATATATGCAACTATGGCACTTATGCTTCACTCTTGACTTCATGAGTTAGTCTTGAAAATGTAGGTTCCATGTATGCGAATGTGACTTTTGCAAATATAAATTCCACACATGCATCTATAACTCTTTTGCTTGCATTCTTGACTTCATGAGTTAGACTTGCAAATGTAGGTTCCATGTTTGCAAATGTGACCTTTGCATATATAGATTCCACATATGCATCTATAGCTCTTTTGCTTTGTCACGACCTAATTTTTTCCTCCGTTGGGTATCGTGATAGCACCTAGTCTTAGGGACTAGGTAAGCCTAACATTTATTGAATAACAACAATAATAAAGGAAATCTAATAGTCTCGATATAGAAATCTTTACAAAATTTACAATTTCCCCAAGACCGGTAATACAAGTCATAAGCTCTATAGAGTTAACTACACTTCTAAATACAACTGTTTGGAAATGAGTAAAATAGTTGAAAACAAAGTAAGAAGGTGACTCTGAAGCCTGCGAACGCGGCGGCAGGTTTACCTTGAGTCTCCTCGTCGATGATACGCACAACTACTAACGATCAATACTCGGATATGCATAAAAATATGCAAAAGTGTAGTATGAGCACACCACAGCGGTGCCCAGTAAGTGTCAAGACTAACCTGGTGAAGTAGTAACGAGGACTAGTCAAGACACCCACTGGTCTAATAAACTAAATAGGCATAAGTACAGAAAATACCGGGACCATAACATCTATCTATTATCTACACAATATGGCTAACAACATAACAACTACAATAAGGAAGGAAAAACAGTAAACAACAACGGATCACCAAAATAATACACCAAAGGATGGACGGGAACACAACCCAAATCCGGAAATCATAATACAGTAAGAGCAAGTAATAACTCAGTGCTGTAATAGTTTCTACATCAGGCCTTAGCCAACAACCCCAATAAATTGGTCAAAATCTTCAAGTGTAAACTTTCACCCGCAAGTTTTATATTGGAAGCTTTAAAATATAATCCCTTCAATAGAAAATTCTTTTGAAATATACTTTTTCAAATAAATGTCTCTCATACATAATTTTCTTCAAGATAAATGCTTTTAAAATATACTTTTCCAAAGAAATGTCCTTCAAACATAGTTTTATTCAAGATAAATTCTTTTCAATTGTACTTCCCAAATAAATGTCTTTCAAACATAGTTTCTTCAATAAAATCTACCAGGATCCCGTCCCGTAGTTCCGAATTTATCATACAATACAAGGGATCTCCTGGAATACGTCTGTAGTCACAAAATAAATATGCAGTGCTGGGAGATCTCATGGAATACGTCTGTAGTCCCAATTTAAATATGCAGTACAGGGGGATCTCCCGGAATACGTCTGTAGTCCCGATTTAAATATGCAGTATAGAGAGATCTCCCGGAATACGTCTGTAGTCCCAATTTAAATATGCAGCAACCAACAAAGACAAAAATTATAGCACGGCAAAAAACCCGTACATCACCACATCAAGTACAAAGCAACAATGACACTAATACAAGGTACGGAGAGTAAATCAATACAAGGACTTTAAGTCACAAGAAATAGAAGAACTCGTTCACAAGGAATAAGCACGGTAAAGAATGCTAAGTGTAAAGAGAACAGCTTAACCAGGGAAAAACAAGACGTAACAATGAATCCACAATATTCAAGTCAACAATAAGAAGCCAACACAAGTCAAATAAATTCCAAATAAAGGCAAGTCGACTATGATATAGGTTATCTAAACTTCTTTTAAGGTTGAGCAATTACAAGAGATATTCAACAATTCAAATAAGGGGAAGCAACAAAAGATAATCATAACTCCAATTAATTCTAAACAATTATAGGATGAGATAATATCAATTTCAATTAAATAGGCAGTTTATGAAAAATATAGCATGACGGTCGAAGAGGTAAAATCTTCAGTTAAGTCAATTAGGGTCAAATAAGCAATAAAGTGAATCTAAAAGCAAGTAATTTAATTTAAGCAGGTAGAGATGAAACTAGCAATCAGGAACTCAGTCATAACAAGTAAACTTCATACACAGGGAATATAAGGACCTAAGAACCCTAAAAGGCCAACCTTCTACAAATAAGTCCGAGCACGCACTCGTCACCTTGCGTAGGGACTACAATCAACATAGAATACTCAAATCATAATGGGTAATTCCCCCACACAAGGTTAGGCAAGATACTTACCTCAAAGACATCAACCCGGTACTCTAAAATGGACTTCTTGCGTGAAAAGTCCTCCGGTCTGCTCAAATCCAACTAGAACAACTTCAAAGCACACAAAAACTTATAAGGAACTATTCCGGATACAAAAGTTTCGATCTTTACAAAAAATCTAAAAATCGACCCAAAAATTGACCCCCGGACCCACACTTCGAAACCCGACAAATTTTATAAAATTCGAACTCCCATTCCAATATGAGTTCAACCATACAAAAATTATTAAATTCCGATGTCATTTCGTCCCTTAAATTATGAAAATTTCAATTTGGGAATTTCTTCAAAAACCAACATTTTCCCCAACTAAAAACACAATTTAAATGATAAAAACAAAGAGTAAATCATGGAATATATGTAACTCTAAGTGAAGAATACTTACGCAATCGAATTTCTTGAAAACCCCACCAAGAATCGCCCAAAATCGAGCTCTACAAGTCAAGATGTGATAAAATGGTATAACCCTCGATTTGAGATTATATTCTACCTGCCCAGGTATTTGTTCATCGCGATCGCGAGAGAAGTGGCGATCGCGTAGAAGAAAATAGCTACTAGCCCAAAATATGCTACGCGATCACGGAAGGGCTTATGCGATCGCGTATAAGGGATAGACAGGCTTCTGCGATCGCAAAGAAGGTCATGCGAACGCGAAGAGTAACGAGTACCAGTGCTCAAGGCCTGGTTTCTACTACGCGAACACGGAACAGAAGAGGCGAACGCGAAGAGGGAAAATTACAGAGCTATGCGATCGCGAGGACTATTATGCGAACGCATAGAAGGAAATTGAGGCGATCAGCAGAGACGCATCCCGATCGCGAAAGGAGCACTGCGATCGCAATGAAGAACATCAGACACCAGAACCACCAGTTCAAAAATAGGGTAAAATGACCCGTAGCGCACCCGGGACACACCCGAGGCCCCCGGGACCCCATCTAAACACACAAACAATTTCTACAACCTAACCCGGACTCGCTCGGGGTCTCAAATCACATCAAACAACGACGAAACTACGAATCGCACCAGGAATCGAGCTTATGAACTTTCGAATCTTCCAACTTCTAAAACTCATGTCGAAACCTATCAATTCTACCCGGAATGACGCCAAATTTTGCACACAAGTCCCAATTGACATCATGGAGCTTCTCCAACTCTCGAAATTGCATTCCGCCCCCGATATCCCAAAAATTCAATTGTGGTCAAACTACTCCATTTTTCAAACTTCAAAATTTTCAACTTTCGTCGAATTGCCGCAAATTACTCTACGGACATCCGAATCCAAATACGAACGCGCGCCTAAGTCCAAAATCACCATACGGGGCTGCTGACGTTACCCAAAACTCATTCCGGAGCCATTTACACAAAAGTCAAATTTCACCGCTTAAGCTTCCAAAACTAAAATCCTTCTTCCAGTTCGACTCCGGATCATCCGGTAACTGAATCTGACCATGCACGCAGGTCGATATACACAATCTGAAGTTGTTCAAGACCTTATGCTACCAATTGGAGCTTAAATTCTCAAAACGAATGGCCGAGTCATTACATGTTTCCATTTATGACTTCATAGGTTAGACTTGAAAATGTAGGTTCCATGTATGCGAATGTGACCTTGCGTATATAGATTCCACATATGCAACTATGATCATTTTCATCTCTAATTGTCTCTTATCATAAGCCCATATGTATATTCCACATTTAATTTGCGAATATGAAGATGATTTGTGCAACTGTGGCTTTGCTTCATTCTCTTGTCTTTTAGCCTCTTTCCTTCTTTGTTCATAATTTCTTCTTCCTACAAGATTTGTTAGAAAAAATGTGAGGATAGGATATTATTATTCATATTTTTTTTTACAAAACTTATCTTTTACATATGAAATTACATGAATAATTTATATCCATCAAAACATTTCTAATTATGCATGAACAATGCAAATAAATGCAAAACAAATAAAAAAATTCTAAAATTATATAAAAGTAATTAAAATTATTTTTGGACCATTTTTAGGAGTAGTTTCATAAATGGGGAAAAAATTATGTTCTCACACCATTTATCCATAAATATTTTTTCTTTTTTCGATTATTTTTTAATAATGTGTTTGTCCATGAATTTTTGCAAGTTTTTGAAAAAACATTCAAGAATCAGATTTTCAAAAAAAACTTTCTCCCCACTCACAAAACTACAATACTTATTAAAATAAAATGCAAGTCCAAACATAATTTCAAATTTCAAACACCTTTTTTAACTTAACTAAAAGTACCTTTATTTGTTTTTGAAAAATTACAGTTTTTATGTCCAAACTCCTACTAAGAGTATGGATAGAATGGGCCCTTCTTTCCTCCAGAAAGTGTTCTCCTTTTGCTCTTGATGTTTTATACTTCAATACCACACAAGAGGGGGGTGATTTTTGTGGTTTCTAATTTTTGCGTGCACTGAATATAGAAGGACATGGTTCTTCTAAGTGTTCCTTAACCTGTTGTTGCTAAAATACTAAAGTCAGAAAGTAAAGAACAAAAGTATTTTTACGTGGAAAACACCCCGCTCAAAAGGTGAAAAACCATGTCCTACTACTCAGTAGGATTTTTCCCAACACTTCACTAAATCACTGAGCCAAAACAGCATTTACAAAACTCTTTGTAAACCTAAGGATTAACTCAAATCCCATCGTGGCAACCAACCTCTAATTGTTGCGACAACGTCAAGTTAACTCTAACTTGAATACTCGGAGTACCTATTACAATTGCTTCTAGATAAAGTGAAAGGTACAATTTGAAAATCACCTACTACAATTGAACTAGAATAAAAGACAGACACTTGGAACTGGTTCTTCTATCTGGTTCATGTAGCCTCAAGTTCGCACACTTGAATTACATAAGAGTTGTTTGCAAAATGTCTTGCTATTTTTCTCTCAACCGACATTTAACTTCTGCTTTTGTGCGTACTTGTAAAATGAAAACATCCTGCAATATATAGAGTTAGTATATTAAGAAACAACTAGAGTTCTAATGCTAATCTTCCTTGGTGAAAGAGTTCTAGTAGTCCTCAACTTCTAACTCCTCCCTTATCTTGGATAATGTTCTCTTTGAGTAAGGAGTTCTTATCCTTATCAATTACACAACATTTTCGATCAGGAGATATCAGATATAACAAGTTAAGCTTATCTCCTTCATTTGCATCCCTTATGCTCGAATCTGCCCATTTTTGTGTACACAGGGCATAGACATGGTTCATGCATGAGTTTCTTTGTCAATATTCAAAACAAACTTCACTTGGGCCAACAAATTTCCCCTTTTTGATGATGACAAACTCTGTGCTTTTCATAATCTTAGGACTTGTTTCAACTCAGCTCAACACCAATACAATGTTAGAAATTTTACCTTTTTAGAGTCACTTATCATCAAGGACCAGGTTCATTAGTTTATAAACATCACTGTCCAAAGTAAGTACAACATTTTTCCCCCTTTTGTCATCATCGTAAAGTTGCATAAATGTGTAAGATAACCAAATTTTAAAATTACTCATGGCCACTGGGGCTACTTCAAATGCAATCATGGATTTAATCATCATATATCAATCTACGAATATTAGCCATCTAAGAAATATCAACAAACAGTTAGAGCAAAAGGCAGTGAATTTTATTGATTGATAAGATCCTACAACAAAGCATAAGAAAAAATAAGGACACTGGATCATGAGAAAAAGAAACAAAAAAAACCCCGAACTGGGTCACTGGTTGATCAAAACTAGGCTAGGAGGCTTAAGGCTGGGAAGTACCAGGTTATTGGTTTTTGGCTTGGAGCAGTTTCAGCATATCCTGAAGAATTCCATCATTCTTCTCTTTTTATTTTGCCATCTCAGCTCTGAGAGCATCTCTCTCAGTCTCCACTTCTGCCAACCTCTTCTTCTGCCTATCAATCTCAGCATCCTTAGCTCCACTTTCTTGCACAAAAGCTCACACTTTGTTGTTCACTGATAGTCTGTTGAGCCATCCACTTTGAACTTCATAGTCACAAGTCGTTAGAGTGTTCGCCCCAAAATGATCCTTGTTTGTACCAACTTCCCGTTTCTTAATGGGTACCTTGAAGTGTGCAAGTACAGCCGTGAGAATAAAACCATAGGGTATGGCATTAGTCTTTGTGCCATTTATAATCCTATCAAGAAGCTAGATGATAAATTCAGGCCAATTGATTTGCCTCCCACTGTCCAAACATTCCATAAGGACCAGGTCCATGAATGTGACAATGTGCCTCCTTTCCTGCCTTGGCAGCACACATTTGTTAACAAATTCGAACAACACTTTGTGGGGTGGCTTCATCTCACTTTTGTAAATATCCTTGAGCTCAAGTTCTTCTTCATTGTCACCAAACTTCCTAGTAATGGCAAGGGCGTAGGGAGATTTTCTATAATTAGCCATTTGAGCTTCGTATAGTCATTGTACCATTCAACAGGTACACCTAAGATCTCTCCCAGTTCTTTATCATCAAAAGTCATTGTCACCCCCCTTGACCACACTGGTGACCTTACCATCTTTGATCTCACAGTTTGCCATGAACTCCACAATTTCAGTTCTGGCCAGCCTTCCATCCATCTGAAGGACCATGTCCTTCCAACCTTGCAACTGTAATTTCTCCAGCAGCATTAACATTCCTTCCTCCTCCAAGTCCCTGAGGAGTCTGCCTTTCAAGATGGTTCTGTTCCCAAATTTAACCATCTTGTTCTTCTCAGCATCAGAATCTTCTTCTTCTTCTTCTTCCTCTCCACTCCATTCTTCTTCCACCGTAATTTTCACTTTTCTTGATTTCAGTGAAGGCCTGGTTCTTTTAGCCAAAGTGGATGGCTCAGCAGACTTTGTCTTTGAAATAAACTTCTTTGTGCATGTCTTGGCTTTCTTAGCCTTAGAAGTAACAACCTCTACTTCTTCTGTCTCATCTTCATACCGAAGGACCAGGTCCATCTTATCAATTGCAACTGCCTCAACAGGATCAACCATTTTCATCTTTCCCTTAGCAACAACTTTCCTCTTACTTTCTTCTAAGGCCTTTTCCAGTTCAGCCTCACTCTTCTTATGACTATTTGTAGATCTTCCTTTTGTGGGAGGAATCTCTACAGGGATAGAAGAGGCATCTTTCCTCTTCTTGTTTTCCCTAGCAGTTCCAGGGGCTTTAACTTTAGAACTTCCTTTCTTCTTGGGATTGTAACTGTCAGTCACCTTTTTCAGTAGGTCTGCGAGGGTTTCATGTTCAGATGGAACAGGTTCATCAACATTCTTCCCTAGTCGAACCAACCCCTCAGCAACTTCTCCATACCCACTTCCTCCTGTTTCTCTCACACTTTCCTTTACTCTAGCGGATTCCTCACCCCAAACTAGCATAGCACCTGATTCTTTAGTTAGGCCAACAAGAATGGGTGAAGATAACCACTTCTTTCCCATACCCCTCATAGTACTCCCAGCACCCTCTCTCTCCTTTTATTTTCTCTTTTTATTTTCATCACCCATCTTTCCAGACTCAGTAGTTTCAATACCTGCCATAGATCCTACCAGCATAAACCTAGTTACCAAATTCATAGCAACCTCAGAAATAGTTTCAGGAGTAATTTTAGGCCGGATGTTACCTGTTCTGTCTCAGAAGAAATCGTTTCTTACCCCTCAGTAGTAGATTTGAACGATTTATCAGATTTTTGGGGTTTTGTTCCTTACCCGCTTTCAATTTTTCATTTATTTTCTTGATATGCTCTCTACCAGTGACTATCTTGCGAGCCATAATTTTTACCCTTTTCCTGGAGGTTGGTGTGGTTGAAGGGGTGATAGAAGGTGTGGAAGTGGTTTCCTTGGATGGTGATGAAGAATTTTAAGAGGTGTTAGCCTTTTCTGTGCTTGGGTATGAAAGAAAATGAGTTTGAGTATGTTTGGAAGATGAGAGAAGGTGGAGAATATTTTGACGACTTGAAAATCTGAAGTGAAGAAAACACTAGGCCTAATCAATTTAAAGAGGGGTGTTTAATTGGATAACGGCAGCCTTTCAGAAGTCTAATCAAATTGAATTTCTGTTTGAAAACACGTTGGAGAGGGTCTCTATAATCTAGGCATTTAATGCGATTTTGGACTCCTTTTGAACGGAACTGATTAATTTTTGTAACGGATAAGTTCAAAGAGTTTGGGATTAAATGGGATTCTTCTCTTAATCATTATCCACATATAATTATTTCAATTTATGCAGAGTGGAGAAAACATACCAAGTAATCTTGATGAACCAGGTTCTTCACTGAGAAATCTCTTGTGTAAGTCTTAATTTTCCAAGAAAAAAGAAATAATATCATTAGAAATTAATGAGTCATTTTAGCACATGGCACAAGAGTATATTATTGAAAGTATGAGACTAAGCAAAATCTAATCTAATTATGTACAAAATTTACAGATTTTCAAACAAAAAAAATCATTTTGTTTTCATTTTTTTTCAATTGTGAAATTAAACTGGTCCTTTTAGGTTAATCATCCCTAATTCTAACTTGTTCCTTTCAAAATGATCTCTACTTAGAGATTTTGTGAAGATGTAAGTTATTTGCTTGTCAGTAGCACAAAACTCCACAGTAATCAAACCCTTTTCATAGTTGTCCCTCAAAAAGTGATGCCTTACATCTATGTGTTTAGTCCTTTTGTGATAAATCGGGTTCTTGGTCATACTAATTGCACTAGTGTTATCACAAAAGATGGGGATACAACCAACATCAATCCCAAAGTCCATTAGTTTTTGTTTGATCCACAACAATTGAGCACAACATGAGGCAACAACAACATACTCAGCTTCAGCAGTAGATAAGCCACATAATTTTACTTTTTGGTGGCCCAAGACACAAGACATGAGCCAAGGAAGTGTGTCATACCTGAGGTGCTCTTTCTATCCACAAGAAAACCTGCATAATCAACATCATCATATTCCACTAGATTGAAATTACTCCTTTTGGATACCATAGACAAAGGTCAGTGGTGCCTTCTAGGTATCTCAAAATCCTCTTGACAACAATCAAGTGAGACTCCTTTGGATTTGCCTGAAATCTAGCACAAAGGCCTACGCTGAAAATAATGCCAGGTCTGCTAGCAGTAAAATACAACAATGAGCCAATCATTCCCCTATAAAACTTCTGATCAACAGATGAATCAGGTTCATCTATATTCAACTTTGTAGTTGTTGCAATATGAGTGTCAATTCCTTTGGAATCTTCCATTTTAAACCTTGTAAGCAACTCTTTTACATATTTCTGCCGATGGATCATAGTTCCATTTGAATTTTGTTTAATTTGTAAGCCTAAAAAGAAATTAAGCTCACCCATCATGCTCATTTCAAATTCACTCCCTATTAGCTTAGCAAATTCTTTTTAACTTATCAGTAGTTGCTCCAAAGATTATATCATCAATATATATCTGAACTACCAAGAGATATGTACTTTTTTCTTTCAAGAATAAAGCATTATCAATTTTACCTCTCTTGTAGCCATGCTCAAGCAGGAATTATGATAACCTTTCATACCATGCTCTTGCAGCCTGCTTGAGTCCATAAAGTGCTTTATCAGGTTTGTACACATGATCAGGACATTCCTTGCTTTCGAAGCCTGGAGGTTGCTTGACAAACACTTCTTCCTTTAGATATCCATTGAGTAACGCACTCTTGACATCCATCTGATGGAGAGTGAATTCCATGTAAGCAGAAAAGGCTATGAGGAGTCTTATTGCTTCCAACCTTGCAACTGGAGCAAAGGTTTTATCATAGTCTATGCCCTCCTCTTCACTATATCCTTGAACCACCAATCTTACCTTGTTCCTTGTAACTGTTCCATCTTCATCAAGTTTGTTTCTGAAGACCCATTTTGTGCCAATTACTGATCTATCCTTGGATCTTGGTACCAGATGTAAAACTTGAATTCTCTCAAATTGGTTGAGTTAATCTTGCATTGCATTTACCCAGTATGCATCCTACAAAGACTCAGCAACATTTTTAGGTTCAATAAGATATAAGAAAGCATCAAAAGCACAAAGATTCTTTAATGAAGATCTGGTTTTGATTCCAGAGTTTGGATCGGTAATTATGTTCTCAATGGGATGAGAACTTTGATGCTTATAGGGTTTCACAACCAGCTAGTGATGTTCCTTCAATGTTTTGTTGTTGAGGAACAGGTTCATGTATAGGTTCCCTTGAAGTTTGAGGCTCACTTCCTCTTTGTTCTATTCCCTTTGTCATGTTTCCCTGGGTGGAAGGACCTGTTCCATCACATGTTCCTTCCTCTAGTGCAGCTTCAGTCTGGGCTGTGGTTTCATTTGAGTTTCTTACCAGCACAATTATTTCATCGTCATGTTTCTTCCTCTCAGAAAGAATGTTAGTTTCATCAAAAACCACATGTAAACTTTATTCTACACACATAATTTTTTTTGTTATAAATCTTATAAGTTTTACTATGTGAAGAATATCCCAAGAATACTCCCTCCTCACTTCTGGGATCAAACTTACCTAGGGAGTTTTTACCATTATTGTACACAAAGCATATGCATCCAAATGCCCTAAGATGGAATATGTTTGCCTTTGTCCCTTTAAGTAACTCATAGGGAGTCTTCTCTATAAGAGATCTAGTCATGCACATATTTATGATGTAGCATGCAGTACAGGGCAGTTTACTAGAAAGAAGCATAGTCTTATCCATCTTCAAGTGTCCCATTATTTATTTCAACTGCTCCATTTTGTTGTGGAGTCCCAGGAGCAGAAAAATTATGATATATCCCATGCTCATCACAGAATTCAGCAAATTTAGCATTCTCAAATTCAGTACCATGATCAGAACTAATTGATGCAAGTTGATTTCCTAGTTGTTTCTGAGTTTCTCTAACAAAAGAGGTAAACGTGTCAAATGCTTCATCTTTAGATGTTAAAAAAAATGTCCAAGTAAACCTAGAATAATTATCAACAAGCACAATCACATATCTCATACCACATCTGCTTAATGTTCTCATTGGACCACAAAGATCCATATGGACCAGTTTTATCGTCCTGGTGGTGCTTACCATTTTCTTTCTTTTAAAATAGGATCTTACATGTTTCCCCCTTGCACAAGCCTCAGAAACATTATCTTCCTTGAACTTGATGTTAGGTAGCCCTATCACCAGGTCCTTGGAGACTAATTTGTTGAGTTGACTCAGACTGGTATGTCCAAGTCTCTTGTGCCAAAGGAAGGAATCATTATCCAACACGCTTAAGCAAGTGAGTTCACTTTCTGAAAGTGTGGACAGATCTACAACATATATGTTGTTCACTTTTTTCCCCTGCAAAACAATCTTGTCAGTGGTAAGATTAATCATAAAACATTTGGTATAGGTGAATGCTACTATGTTACCTCTATCACACAATTGTGATACACTTATTAGACTGTACTTCAGTCCATCTATCAAGTAGACATTCTCAATAGAGTGAGAATCGGTCTTACCTACCTTTCCAACCCCAATGATCTCGCCTTTCTTCCTATTTTCAAAGGAGACATTACCTCATTTGAGGTCCTCAAGTGAAAGGAACTGGTTCTTGTTACTTGTCATGTGCTTTGAGCAGCCACTATCCATGTACCATATTTGGCTGCTCCCCTTCACTTGGACCTGCAAAACGAAACCAGGGGTTAATCTTAGGAACCCAAACTAGTTTGGGTCCCTCTCGATAGGCAAATGATGAATCAAAAATTTTTTAGCCCAACTTGGTAGCTTATTCTTCCCTTAAACAAATTCTTTGTTCTTTTGACTTGCCTTTTCTTTTCCAGTGCATTCACTTTTATAGTGACCTATTTTACCACAGTGTGTGCAAATCTTGTTCTCAGGAAGTGTGAGGTGCTTGCTTTTGGGATCCCATTTAGGGGGCAGATTCCCAAAGATAAGTCATATTTTGTTGCTACTATGATATTCCTGTAGCCATGAAAGTATATCGGAGGACCTGTTTCATTTACAAGTTCTTTCTAGCTCATGCTTGACATTGCTTAGATCCTCCTTTAGAATTCTTACATGCTCATCCCTCATGTACAACTCATCTTTCATTTTTCCTACATTTTCTTTTACAGAGGGTTGTGTGTGATCAGATATTTTCTTACCTGTTCCTAGTTTCAGTTTTAAATTTTCATATCTAAGTTCTAGGACATTTGAATCAAGTGCATGAACCTGGTTCTTTAAAGGAATATTTTCACTTACAGTTTCACTAACCCTGAATTCCAGGTTTTTGCACTTTTCTTTCAAAATCACAGATTATTTAGACAGTTGTTCATTTGCATTGTTTACATCCTCAGATTCATCAATTAGATCTAGAAGTAACTCAGGTAACCTTTCTTTAGACAAAAATATAATCTTATCTTTTAGATAAATTACACTTACCTCAGTTTCCTCATCAGATTCTCCAATGGTCGTAAGTGCTTGTTCATCCACATCATCATCATCTGAGCTTTCATCTAAACATTCTCCCCAAGCAGCGACCATAACCTTAGTTGATCCTTTATTTTTCTTTTGAACATGTTCCTTCTTCCTGTTCCTTCGTTCAGCTCTTTCCTTCTTCCATTTAATTTCCCATTAAGGACAGTTCTTGATGTGGTGATCAGTGTTCCTACACTTGTAGCATCCTTCATTGGTTTGCTTATCAGGAACCTTTGACTTGTTGTAGCTTATACTTCTTGAAGGACCCTTTCTTCTCCTCAGGTACTTCTTGAAGTCCCTTGTGATCATAGTCATTTCATCATCTTCTAGATCAGAACCTTCAGTGATTCTGAGTGCCAGACATATTTCCTTCTTAGGTACATCCATTTTCATAGTTTGTCTCCTCAGTTCATAGGTAGTAAGATTCCCAATTAATTCATGTGGCAATGTTCTTTGATTCCTAAATGGCAGTGATTTTGCTATCCCAAGTAGCAGGCAGAACCCTTGTCAAAATCTTCTCAACTCTATCTTCTTCAGGGATAATCTTTCCAAGAGGCTTTAGTTCATTTATCAATATAGTGAACCTTGTGTACATCTCTTGAATGGTTTCTCCTTACTTCATAGAGAAGTCCTCATATTCAGAATACAATAGAGTTCCTCTGGATCTCTTCACATGAGGTGTTCCTTCATGAGCCACTTGCAGAGTGTCCCAAATTTCCTTAGCAGTGGTACAACTTTGAATTCTACTGTACTCATCTGGACCAAGTCCACAAACAAGCCATTTCTTGTCCTTGGTATTCTTCTCCCATCTCTTCAAGTCCTCGTCAATGCAGTCAGCTCTTGTCTTTGGCACATCTACTCCTTCAGTATTTTTCTTCAAAGTAGCCAGCAGACCATCGGTGATAATGTACCATAGCTCATAGTCCTCTCCTATGATGTGATCTCTCATCCTGTTTTTTCACCAAGAGTATGCTGGCCGTTGAAGAGTGGTGACTTAGCAGTGGATTGCCCTTCCCAGCCAGCTGGTGCACTCATCTTGATCTTCTCCTAAGATGTTAGCCTCTTCAAGCATAACCTGCTCTGATACCAATTGATGTTTTATACTTCAATACCACACAAGAGGGAGGGTGATTTGTGTGGTGTCCAATTTCCACGTGCACTGATTATAGAAGGATCTGGTTCTTCTAAGTGTTCCTTAACCTACTATTACTGAAATAGTAAATGCAGAAGTAAAAAACACAAGTATTTTTACGTGAAAAACACCCGGCTCAAAAGGTAAAAAAACCACGACCTACTACTCAGTAGGATTTTTCCCAACACTTCAGTAAATCACTGAGCCAAAACAGCATTTACAAAACTCTTTGTAAACCTAAGGATTAACTCAAATCTTGTTATGGCAACCAACCTCTAACTGTTGCGACAACGTCAAGTTAACTCTAACTTGAATACTCAGAGTACCTATTACAATTGCTTCTAGATAAAGCTGAAAGGTACAATTTGAAAACCACCTACTACAATTGAACTAGAATAAAAGACACACACTTGGAACTGGTTCTTCTATCTGGTTCATATAGCCTCAGGTTCGCACACTTGAATTACACAAGAATTGCTTGCAAAATATCTTGCTACTTTGTTCTCAACTCACGTTTAACTTCGGCTTTTGTGCGTACTTGTAAAATGAAAACATCCTGCAATATATAGAGTTAGTAGATTAAGAAACAACTAGAATTCTAATGCTACTCTTCCTTGGTGGAAGAGTTCTAGTTGTCCTCAACTTCTAACTCCTCCCTTATCTTGGATAGTGTTTTCTTTGAGTAAGGAGTCATTCTCTTTATCAATTATGCAACCTTTTTGATCAGGAGATATCAGATATAACAAGTTAAGCTTATCTCATTCACGTGTATCCCCATGTTCGAATCTGCCCGTATCTATATACATAAGGGATAGACCTGATGCATGCTTGAATTCCTTTGCCAATTTTCAAAACAAACGGTTGGCTCTCAATTCAAAGACGGTCACAAGGGAAAATACATTATGATACAGTTTTTTCAGTGGATTATATATTGTCTGAAGTTGACGATCCATAATGACAACTAACACTTGATCTCACACATAATTAGTCAGCACCAAGTAAAGCCAGTCATCAAAAGTAGCCTTGGCTTCATGAATTGTATGATCATAAAACAACTTTTCCAACTGGATAGATTAGGATTCCCCGTGAAATTATGATATTTAGATGAAACACACATGATTTGACACATGATTTTCAATTTTTTTTCTAGATTATATTCCACAATATTATTGCTTGATAATACGAAAAAAAGGGTGAAAATTTAAGTGTGATTACTTGCAGAAGAAATTTCAGGGAAATAATAGTAATGGTGAACTGCATATACGTGGTATTATTACTATCCATACATTAAAACTTTTTGAGTTTGAACTCCATACTACACGTAATTCTTATGAAAACCTTGCCAATCATGACAGAGAAAGTTTTAAATTGCATTTTCACTTGCCACCTACATTATCATAGGGTTTAAGTGTGAGAGTAGGAATTTCATGCAAAAAAAAGATATGATCGGCACTCAATTCTTATATTAATAGACATGACAAACAAAGGGTTTTAATTAGTTGCGTTTTCCTTTCTTTTAATTTTTGACTCCATCTTGCTCCTTTCAATATTAACATAATATCAAATGAATTATGAGGACCAAAGTGTCTAGTTTTATATGTCTAAGATTTGACGGTGATTGATCATGTAGAACAATATGATGGTCTGATTTTAGTATCCTACTCCCACTACCCTCTTGATAGGTACCCCAATAGCCAATATTGTATGCAGATCAAAAAGACAATCTTCAGACTAAACTTTTTTCTGCAACGCCAAAAACCTATTATATGCTCCATATACTCAGATAGTAACGTTACAATTTCTAGCACTGCCAAAAGGAACAAAATTAAAGATTGTATAATTTACTCCCCCTCCATCCAATTATTACTTAGACAGTAACTTCAGTAATATATGTTTACAGAAGCGTTGTCTTCCGTAAATATTACGGTTTATTAGAGTGCAGTCCGGTGCGTAAAGTATCGCATGTTTACATAGGATTTGGGGAAAGATCGTAGCTTAAAGATATATGTGGACAGCTTATTCGAATGCAAATATTAATAGCTACTTAAACAGCTCAAACTCGTGAATTATAGATCACACGGAAACAATTTCACTAACGTTGTGAATGGAGGAAATTCCTGGCTTGTCCTAATCTAATGGAGACCACAAAAAAGTAGCTAGTGGAAAGAAATGGTCCCTCATTTATTCATGTGCAGTTGAAATAAGTGGAAGTCTGATCCCCCACCCCTCATCAGTTCCAAGTGATCCCTAATCACTATCTTTCTAGTTCTATTTTTGTTTTCTGTTTTCACAAAGAAACAAATATCCCTTGCACAGCTCATACTTTTTAACATAATCATAACACGAAGTAGTGTATTTGTTTTGAAAAGACAACATGATGTATAAGAAAGTAACGAAGACAAGAAAAAGGTACTTGGCTAGCTTATCTTAATGACTTCACACATATGGATATATATCTCCTAGCTCTAGCATATCAATTTACCACCAAAGGATATAGTGCAGTGAATCGGATTGCTCCTTCCTTAACTAGAGATTTCGAGTTCGAACTTTGAATATGGAAAAATCCTTGGTAGAGAGTGTTATCTCCTGAATAAGGCCCTACCCTGCACGAATTCGGATTAGTCGGGCTCCAATGGAGGTACGAACACCGGATGAAAAAAAAAATCTAGCACATCAAGTTATTCCTTGTTTTTAAGAAGGGTCCTCCAAATTTGTCAATCTCACATCCTCTTTAATTTGTAGTCACTTGAAAATCCCACTTATTTCTTTGCACGTACAAGCACTAGCACAAATGGTATACAAAATTGTGTGATTGCCTACTGTGGAAAACTAAGCCAAATGCAAGTAATCATCATTCCAATTTGCACACCTCTCATGTCTTCTTTCAAACTATAATAAGTCGAACATATTTTTTATCACAATTTTTAAAATGGTTTATCACAAGACATGATAGTTCCTTTCAAGTTCCATGTTCACATACATTATGGTGATATATGAGTCGCTATAGAGTTTAAGATATTAATTTTAACATATCATTTATTTAATGATAGTACAAAAATATTCAAATAAACAAAAAAAATTATTTAGGTAATAAATAAATAGTTTAGTGTAAAAGATTATTAAATCGCAAAAAATAAGTCAGTTTTGAACATTTTTGACATATGGAGCAATACTAGTGAAAGAAAACTCGAGAAAAAGATAATAAGAGTTATCTTGTAAACTGTTAAGTTGTGCAAAATAAAAATTCATAATAAAGAATTTTGAACCCAAAAATTAAAAAAAAGTGATGACTTCATTTGTACGTCAATAATCAAAAGTTTCTGTAATTTCAAAATGTACAAAATCAAAAACCAACATCAAAACTCTCGCCTAAAGTTAGATGTGACAACCTTTGCACTAACGAATCCCGCTATTTCTATTTAGACGCGCATATTCTGTGAAATATAATTTCAAACCTTTGTAATTATATTCTCGTATCTTAAGTCGTTTACTTTGTTCCTAAACTTTAGAATAAGGAAAGAGAAAAAGGATAGGGATAGACTATAGAGAGAAGCCAAAAGATAACAAATTCCAGCATATGACAACAGAAACATCTTCTCTTTGGCCGAAAGAGGATCCAAAAGGCCACATCCATTTACATAAGATGTGGGATATTCCCC
>MDKI01138451.1:0-35858 GCA_005239505.1 Nicotiana paniculata
ACCTTAGACCTTTAATATTATTGTTTACATTAAATTGTTAGATTAATTACTAGTTGATTTTTGTGAGTAGAATTAGTTAAACAACACAACTTGATATTTAAAAGTCTTGAGAAAAGCGATTAAGTAACAGTTTAGTATTTTATAGACTCAATTGATACGTTCAATTCTCTGTGGGATCGACTTTGGGTGTAATACCCCAAATTATATTTGCAGCGCCCGTTTAGTCTTTTTATAAGACATAGTTGAGCATGATCACTATCCTATGACTAACCTTGGCTATACCTCTACAGCCCACAACTATGAAATCATCTTCTCATTAGAGTTCCCAGTCTCCAAATCCATAAAGCACACAAATCACCATATCCAATCTCAACTCCGCCGCCTGAATGTCTAATACTTCTCCAATACACAATCATACCACGAGGAATACCCCAATTATTTGTATGTGCTACAAGGCAAAATTTTAATGTCCGCAGCCGACCAACTAAGAGAGAGCCGACACACCATTGAAGTATCCATAAATCAAAACACAGTGCCTCTTCTGAAACTTACACCTTCATCAAGCCATATCTTGTTGTAATATCATCTATCTGGTCATCTGAGACCGTCTATGCTGCCTAAGAATTTAGGATCTTCCTTTCAAAACCGCATCGTGACCTTGCACCTGCAAATCTCAATACTAAACCACACATTGCACCCATTACTCCACCCTATATGAAAGATAAGACAAATCTCAAAATCCACTCTGAGTCGCATGCAAGTACATACTCAATTACCTAAGAACTTTCCATATGATTTCATCCTGGAGGAAATTACAATACGCCACATGCCCCACACACCAGTAGGAAATATACATCTCAAACCATGGTAGCGACCATCAAGAACCCTCCGAAACCCATTGCACTTAACCAAACCGTCAGGACTGAATCCCTCTAACTCAACTATGTTACGCAGGTCGTCAAAACCCAAGAGTCTCACCACAAAACACCTATAGAAAATCACCACATCCTAAGCACACAAGGAACCGATCTTACCCATTACCATGTCGATCCAACCTACTACCCAGCTGTCCTGTTTCTCCAAGTTCCTTCCGAATTGCTTTCAAATTGATACTTCTTCTTCCTAGAACACTAATATCCTTAACCGGAACTCACCACACGATACCCTAACATAAACCACACTGCCCTAAGGCTCATAAATAGTTATTACTCTAAAGAGACCTTCTATAAATTTAAGCTATTATTTCACTTCCCTGATACTGAAATGTAGAATCCATAATGATATAGAAATTCCACAAGTATTAACACCATCCAACGTGAATCTCAATTTTTAGCCAAATACACATCCTGAAGATTCTCAATTGTTACATATAAATCTTGAATTCATTAGAACCATTCTCGAGAGTCATTTACTCTGCTCAAATCCCAATTAAACCGACCAAACGAACCGAACGACATGCGCCCCTACTAGCACACCGACACCCAAGGGAGTAACCCACACCCCTAAGAAACCAAGCAAATTCCTACTTCACGTACACTACATCATTTACAAATAACAACTCAATCATTCAATAAACCCCATATACCCATAGAGTATAATACAACATGTATCCAAAATTTCTGTTACTCGAGGCATCCTCAATCGCAACCACGATAGTCATAACTGATTCACCAGTTTACCCCCAACCAAAACCACTACACACATAGTCGTGCAATTAACTCGTCGACAGCAGACTCCCCCACTTGGCTCAACGTCATAGATCAAAACACACAATAACTCAAAATGCCCATACTCTATTAATTCCATAATACCCGAGTGACATTCAACTAAATCCTTCCTAAGCTCCTGCAACGCAATCCATCTAATACTCCAAATTATCTACATCTTGCATTCACCATTGGCATATTCAGGCCAACTTCCACAAGCGATCTCAACTCAAATTGCAACATATATCATTTACTGGTAAAAAGAGAACTCGCTACGAAACAACATAAGGTTCACACCACCTCAGGACACCCCGCAGGAGATAACCCCACATGTTTAGCCTCAAACTGATATATCTCTATACTCCCCCATAATCATAACCATTACACAATCGATTTGTCTCCCTGAGTCTAAACTCATAACACAACATAAAGATCTATTTCACTCCATAACTAAACTACATGAGAGGTCCTTCAACAAACCAATAACTCGAGACCATACGCCAAATCCATACAGAAGTCAAACACCCAATAGTCCTTGTTACACCTCCAGCAAACTTTTCTTGTCACATTCGAACAATCTAATCTCATCTCGCTGTCAAACCATACTCACCACATAGTCATCTAGCCACAATTCCCACAAAATAAGGACACAAACGGACATATAAGTCCCAAATGCATGTGTTCACAGAATCAAAATCTCAGTACTCAAGCCACAGACAAACCTGGCCTCAAGACCTCCAGACTAGCCCATCTTCAACATGCCAAAGCCACATCTCGCACCTCAACCATGGAATTCACAAGTCGTCGATGCATATCTGATGCCGAGCGCTCATGTGCACATACAAATGCATGGAAGGAATTAAAAGAGTTACGCTTCAAGTTGAATCAATGGATTCGCACGATAAGAATTCAAAAATGTGAGATTTTTTCCTAAGGGTTCCGCAGCCTCTCGAAGATAAGTACAGACGTCTCCGTACCGATCTGCAAGACTCTACTAAACCTGCTCATGACTCATGAGACCTATGTAACCTAGGCTCTAATACCAACTTGTCACGACCCAAAATTAACCTTGTCATGATGGCGCCTATCGTGGTACTAGGCAAGGCGACACATTACCAAAATAAATCAATGTTTTTCATTTCAAAGATAATTTCAAATCTATTCAATATAAACCTTCATAAAGGAGTTCAAATCAAAACAAAAGTGCGGAAAAGAAAAGCCCGACATCAGGGTGTCACTAGTCATGAGCAACTACTACAACTGTCTGTAAACATCAAGAGTAACATAGTATGGGATTAATCAAGTAAAACTAAGGGAAGATAAGGAAGAGGAAATCAGAGCTGCGATCGCCATGCAGCTACCTTGCTAACTTCGAGAATCTGTGTCAGAAATAATCAACAGCCTCAACTGTATCCAAAAATGCCTAGATCTGCACATAAGGTGCAGGCAGTAACATGAGTACGCCACCTCAATAAGTAACAACAGTAAGTAAACACTAAGAAGTAGTGATGAGAAATAATGCAAGTAAAGTTCATATCACCAAAAACTCAGTAAAATGCGGCATGCTTTTAAAACTAGAGTTCTAATCAAATCAACTCGTTTAAGACCAGTTCAGGTAAAATAATTTTAAAAAATGTTTCGACAATTTTCAAACAAAGGCTCAATGAAAAGGTGAGCAAAATGATTAAATTATAAACAGCCCCTCGGGTAAAACATCACTCATATACATACTCTGAGGGGGCTCACTAGGGGTGCGTACAGACTCCAGAGGGGCTCCTTCAGCCCAATAGCTATATCAAGCCAAATCATGGCATAAATCAATGAGGCCCTCGACCTATAACAAACATGATGCGGCATGCAAACTGTTACCATAAATAAACATACAATCAGGCCCTCAGCCTCACTCATAAATATCCTCAAAATCAGACCCTCGGTCTCACTCAGTCATAAACCTCTCAAGCCACTCGGGCTCTTAGCAAAAACAGGGTACTCAGCCCAAAACAACATTTATATGCATAAAAGCAAAGTAATAAAATCTGAGTTATGCAGTAAATAAGTATAACCATGACTGAGTATAGACTTTCAATCAAAAACAGTGAGCGAATAGCAAGGAAAAGACCCCTAAGGGTCCAAGCAGCATAGGCACAAGGCCTAAACATAGCATTCAGCCCAGTTTACAGAAATTCTTTCTAAAGCACATAAGTATCATATAGTTTCAACCAAATATGAAAATTTACAGTTGCTACGGGAGTACCAAGTCACAATCCCCAACAGTGCACACCCACACGCCCGTCACCTAGCATGTGTGTCACCTCAAAATAGAAAAATGATACAAAATCTGCGGTTTCATACCCTCAGGACTAAATTTATAATCGTTACTTGCCTCAAACCGGTCAAATCTCTACCCCGCGATGCTCTTGCCTCTCGACTCGGCCTCTAAATACTCCGAATCTATTCACAATCAGTACAATACCATCAATATGCGCTAAGGGAATGAATTCCACAAGAAAAACTATCAAATTAGACCAAAACCCTAAAATCGGCTAAAACCCGACCCTCGATCCCACATCTCGAAATCCGAAAAAATTACAAAACTAGAAAGACCATTCACTCACGAGTCCAATCATACCAAAATTATTAAAATTCGACCTCATTTGGTCCCTCAAATTCCCAAATCAACTCTCCAAAATCCCAAGCCCTAACCCCTCATTTTCACCCCTAATTTCCAATAATTAAATAATTAAACAACTGGGAATCACCATAAACACGAGTATTAGGCTCAAGCAACTTACCTCAATGAAAGCCCCTTGAATCTCTCTTCAAAATAACTCCCAAAAGCTTCAAAACCGATTGAAAATGGTGAGAAAATGGACAAAAATTTGCGAAGTGTGCTATTTATACTTTCTGCCCAGGCTTTTCGCACTTTCGGCCTCTCTTCCGTGCCTGCGGGACCGCACCTGCGGCCAAAGTCCTCGCACCTGTGAAATTCACTTAAACCCTGAACCTCTGCACCTGCGCCCCAAATCTTGCACATGCGAGCTCGCAGGTGCAGCCAATCTTTCGCACCTGCACTCCAGCCTTAGCCTCCCATTTCCACATATGCAGCTACCCCACTTGCACCTGCGATCTCGCACCTGCGTATCCACTTCCGCAGGTGCGGAAACACCAACAAAATTCACATCAACAGATTTCGGAGGCTTTCAAAACACCAAAAATCAAGTTGTTAACCATCCGGAACACACCCGAGGCCCTCTGGACCTCAACCAATAATACCAAAAATTCACATATCAACATACGAACTTAATAGAGACTTCAGAACACTCAAAACAACATCAAAACTTACCTAGGATTCAAGCTTAAGAACTTCTGAACGTACAAATTTCGCAAACGACGCTAAAACTTACCAAACCACGTCCGAATAACCTCAAATGTTGCACACACATTACAATTGACACTACAAACCTACTCCAACTTCCGGAATTCCATTCTAACCCTGATATCAAATTTTTCACTGCCGACCAAAAATCGCCAAATTTCCAATTTCGCCAATTCAAGGCTAATTCTACCACGGACCTCCAAATTACATTCTGGATGCGCTCCTAAGTCCCAAATCACCTAACGGAGCTAACCAAACCATAACAATCCAAATCCGATATCAATTACTCAATAGTCAAAACTTGGTCAAACCTTTCAGATTTAAAGCTTCTAGTTGTGAATCATTCCTCCAAATAAATTTTGAATAACCTGAAAACCAATTCGACGATTCACGTAAGTCATAATACATCATACAGGGCTACTCATTCCCTAAAACAACCGAGCGAAGTGCAAATGCTCAAAACGACCGGTCGGGTATATATATATAGTCAAATATAGAATAAAGTTACCATATACTATTGGCATTTATTAGCCCTTTACTTTGCTTAACCACAATGCCAAATATATATGTTAAATATTTGAGTTATTTGAATTATATGTAAATAACCTTAAATTTAAACCTTTTAGATAATTATAATAACCCTTATATATTAATTTCTCAAATCTCGTAGTGATAATTTTATTTTTGCACCATTATCATTGGTTTCATTGGAAGAAGAAATTTGTTTGCATCTTTTTTTTCTGTTTTTTAGATTTTTTTTACATTTTTTTTCTATATTTATTTTCTTTTATATATTTTTTTTAATGTCTTTTTTTCTTTTATTACAAAAAGTTAATTTATTTCGCTATAAAAGGATGAGTTTTAATTGGCATTGTCCGCATAAGAAATTTATTTATTTTTTTATTCTTTGGTTGAAATTCTTTCATATTTTCTTTTGGATTTATCTAATCACTTTAAATAGGTTCTCTCACAATCACTATTTTTTTAAAAATTAAAAGATGAGTTATATTATAAATAATTCATATATATCATGTGTATAATCATGTGTTGTCGGTTTATCATCTACGTATATTAGCTATAAAAAGTAAACAATAAATCTAACTAATATTTATGTAAATATTCCATAAGATTTCGGTTTCTTGAATCCATGATATAAATTCTATTATAATAATTTTAAAAACTCTCTACTAAGATTCAAAATTATCTTATCTTTTTATTTTTAAAATTACATTATATTTTAATAAATAATCCCATTTCGAAATAATTTTTTTACACTTAAAAAAAATCACATCATACCTATTTTATTTAAAATATACTTTTTGTTACGTTAAAAATCGCTATACAAACTATCAATTAGAAAGCAATATCCTTATTGTTGAATTCGAGAAAAATAATTCACATAATCTAATGATTCAAAACTAATACTATTCAACGAAAAAAATATTATACCCTTGCAATGCTGGCATGACTGCAGCTAAATGAAAAGGTTTCAGCTTATACCCTTCAATTCCTCGAAGGTGCTAAATTAAAATTAATGATAGCAATTGTATAGCTAAAGTTTTGTTATTTGTTTGATGTTGATTTATACAAATTGACTTATCAAACAAACATTTTTCAAAAGAAAAAAAATTAACTTTTTTTTAATATTGACTGATTTTTGTGTTGTTTCTTTCTCCAGCATGCAGGGTTACTTCATTATAAATGTAAGTAAATTTTTATCCAATTTTTATACTCTTTTTTGTTATCTGGATAAACACAGACGTATACCATATATATTACATTTATTTTAAAAGAAATTCACTTTATTCGAATCTAGATATAGTGTTTTAAAAAACTAAGTATGGGGTTTTAAATGTGAAAGGGTTCTATAGTTATATGGAGTAATTTTTTTCTTTTTTATCAGAGACGAAGTAGTATTTAAATAATAAGAAAAGATAACAAAAGTTCCTAACATGGTTGCATGTTATCATTAACCGAATTAAGTATGATAACATGATAACAAAAGATAAATTTATTTTTTATTTTAATTCAAATTTAAAAACTATATCGAGAAATTCAAATATCCTTTAATTTAAATTCAGTTTATATATATATATATATATATATATATATGTATGTATATATTTTGATTAACATAGTCAAATATAGAATAAAGTTACCATACACTATTGGCATTTATTAGATTGCCACTTGGCTTAACCACAATGCCAAATATATATGGTAACTTTATTCCTTTAATATGTATACAAATTTTGCTTTATGACATAGTTCTTCCATTGTAACGACCCGATCGGTCGTTTCGAGAGTTATAGCACCATTTCCCTATTTCTGCTTCTTTTTGTGTTATTCAGCTATATTGTGTTATACCGTGTTAGTTGGTTTGGGTGTCCGGAGTGGTTTCAGAGTGAATTGAGACACTTAGTCTCTTATTTAGAAGCTTAAGTTGGAAAAGTCAACCGGATGTTGACTTATATGTAAACGATCTCGAATTTGGAATATTTATGATTCCATTAGCTCCGTTAGGTGATTTTGGACTTAGGAACGCGTCCGGAATGTGATTTGGAGCTCTGTAGAGGAATTAGGTTTGAATTGGCGAAAGTTGAAATTTTTGTGATTTTGGTCGGCACTGGAAAATTTGATATCGGGGTCGGAATGATCGGAAGTTTGAGTAGGTTCGTGGTGTCATTTGTGACGTGTGTAAAAAATTTGAGGTCATTCGGACATGGTTTGGTAGGTTTCGGCGTCGTTGCCGGAATTTGGAAGTTTAGAAGTTCTTAGGCTTGAATCTGAGGGTAATTTGGTGTTTTTATGTTGTTTTGAGTGATTCGAAGGTTCGACTAAGTTCGTATGGGGTCATGTGACTTGTTGGCATGTTTGGTTGAGGTCTCGGAGGCCTCGGGTGTGTTTCAGGTGGTTAACAGATCGATTTTGAAGTTTGGAGAATTTCTTAAGTTGGCCTGTTGCTGGTGTAATCGCATCTGCGAGGGTATTGTTGCAGGTGCGACGCCGCAGGTGCAGTGTGGTTAACGCAGATGCGGAAGTGTGTTGGACCGGGGAAAATCTCAGGTGTGAGTGGGTGTGCTCATCTCCGAGCCGACAGAAGCGCGTAGTTGCTCGCGGAAGCGGAAGAGAGGAGTTCTGGCAGTGGCCGTAGGTGCGAGGTCTTTTCCGCACCGGCGAGGTCACAGGAGCAGATAGGGAGCACAGGTGCGTAGTTGGGGGATTTAAGTGATTTTCCGCATATGCGGAGATTTTGCACAAATGCGACACCGCAGGTGCGCATTTTGATCTGGAAACTATAAATAGAAGACTTTGCGAATCTTTGCTCATTTCCACCATTTTCAAGTCGGACCTCGGAGCTTTTGGGTTCATTTTGAAGAGGATTCAAGGTTTTTTCTGTGAGGTAAGTTGCTTGAGGTCTAATACTCCTAGCTATGGTGTTTTCCCGTTGTTTTCTTATCTAATTAGTGGGATTTAGGAGCAAAAATAGGGGGTTAGGGCTTGGGATTTTGGAAAGAGTAATTTGGGGATTTGAGGGACCAAATGAGGTCGGATTTTGATAAATTTTGTATGAGTAGACTCGTGAGTGAATGGATTTTCAAGTTTTGTGACTTTTGTCATATTTTGAGACGTGGGCCCGGGGGGCGGGTTTGAACCAATTTCGGGTTTTGAGTCTAATTTGGTAGTTTTTCTTGTGGAATTTATTCCTTTAGCATATATTGATGGTATTGTACTGGTTGTGGCTAGATTCGGAGCATTTGGAGGACGAATCGAGAGGCAAGAGAATTGTGGAGTAGGGATTTTTCTGGATTGAGGTAAGTAACGGTCTTAAATATGGTCTTGAGGGTATGAAACCCCAAGAAAACTCATATGATATTGATATTTAGAGGTGACGCACATGCTAGGTGACGGCGTGTGACCGTGAACCGTGTGGGATTGAGACTTGGTCTGTCCCGGTAGACTGTAAAGTCAAATAGCCAATGATTATTACCTGGTCATTCTTGTTTTCGAGTTATTGATTGTCTTACATGTTAGAAACCATGCTTAGGCTATATGAAAACACTGTTGGGACCCGCGGTGATCGTGGACTTGTTGTATTGACTGTTAAATTGCTGATTTATACTCAGTCACTGTTTGCTTAAACATTTTATCTCAGCTCTCTCTCATGATTTGATTAATACTTGATATTCTTTGTTTGGGTTGTTATGGTGATAATTGTTGGAGAGGCTAGTGAATGATATAGGGCTTGAGTGCCGGTTGAGATTTGTGTGAGATATGTTGGATCGGACTGCACGCCGCAGTAATGTTGGACCAGGTTGCACGCTGCAACAAGCCTTCGGGCCATGTTATCGGATCAGATTGCACATCGCAGCAGTACTTGGATCGGGTTGCACGCTGCAGAAATATATGGATCAGGCTGCACACCGCAGTAGTATCGGGTTGGGTTGCACACCGCAGATTTATAGCGCTTGGGCTGTAGGAGCCCCTCCAGAGTCTGAACACCCCTATTGAGCGCATGTACCTTTATTGTGAGTATTGAGGCTGAGAGCCGAGTGATTGTGTTATCGAGATAGATGAGTGACAATAGCCCTGTAAGGCTGTACTTGCTTTTATTTATTGTTGCACTTTGTTTCGAGTTGTTATTGTTGTGATAATTTGGAGTACTTACACTGTTTCATTGGAGCTCGACAATGCTTTGATTTTAAAACACTGATTTGAAAGCATGCCTAATTTCCTTTACTGAGATTTCTGGAAAGAACTATATTGTGTGTAGCTCGGCTTTTTTACTCAGTTCCTTATTTAATTCTATTACTTAATGAGTTGGAAGTACTCATGTTACTCCCTGCACCTTGTGTGCACATTCAGGTGAGACCGTTCGCAGAGATCATTGAGTTTGTGCACTTGTGGTTGTCGGAGACATACGAGGTAGCTGTCGACGTCCGTAGTCCTTGATTCTTCTCTATTGTTCCCTTTTATTTCTGTTTTGGTATTAGTAAAACATTGTAAAATCTAATTCTAGTCTGGTTTAGATGCTCATGACTTAGTGACACCCCAATGTCGGGCTATCTTTTCCGCATTTATTCTTTGAGTTGAACTCTTTTATGAATATTTTATTATGAAAAACTTTGACTTATCTTTTAAAATGAAATATCGATGTGTTTTGGAAATGTGTCGGCTTGCCTAGTACCACGATAGGTGCCATCACGACAAAGTTAGTTTTGGGTCGTGATAAGTTGGTATCAGAGCCTAGGTTACATAGGCCTCACGAGTTATGAGCAGGTTTAGTAGAGTCTTGCGGATCGGTGCGCAGACGTCTGTACTTATCTTCGAGAGGCTGCAAAACCCTTAGGAAAATATCACATTCTTGAATTCTTATCGTGCGAATCTTTTGATTCTGGTAACTAAACTTCTATTGTTTCATTCTCTCACATATGGTGAGGACCCGCACTACCGATCAGGAGGACCAGCCACCAGTACCACCAGTCAGGGTTGCGAGAGGCTGAGGCCACGGTCGAAGCGGTGGTAGGGGTAGAGGTGCAGCCCGCACAACAGTCGGGGCAGTACCTGCAGACCTTCCAGTTGCTCCAGACCACGACCAGGTCCCAGTCGCAGATGTCCCAGCGGGACCATCTCAGGCACCACATGTGCCTATTGTGATTCCTGGCCTTCGGGAGGCCCTAGATTAGATCATGTCAGTATGTATTGGCCTTGCTCAGGCGGTCTCTATTTCTATGACCGTAGCCACTTCTCAAGCCGGGGGAGGCACTCAGACTCCCGCCACTCGCACACCTGAGCAGGTTGTTCAGGGACTCCAAACACCAGGGACACCACCAGCCCAGCCGGTTGCAGCTGCTCAGGATTATGTGATTCCTGTTATGCCTGAGAACGAGCAGCGTAGATTCAATGGCGGACCCAGGATTTTGTGCAAGCGAGTTCAATTTTAGAAGTATATAACTTTAGTCGTAAAATAGTACTTGTCAAGTAGGTTCAACTAAAAATTTATACAAAATTTACACATCTTTAATCCTAATTTATACATATACACAGTATTATATTTTGGTGAAGCGGCTAACCACCGCTTGGGTCCGCCACTGCGTAGATTGGAGAGGTTTGGGAGACTCCAGCCTCCGTCTTTCAGTAGTGCAGAGGGTGAGGATGTAGAGGGTTTCTTGGATAAGTGTCAGAGGATACTCCGTACAACAGGCATTCTGGAGACCAGTGGGGTCTCATTCACTACTATCTAGTTCTCTAGGGCTGCATTCAGTTGGTGGGAGGCTTACGATAGGCGTAGGCCGGTCGGCGCAGCACCCCTTACTTGGAAGCAGTTCTCTGTTGTCTTTTTTTGGAGAAGTTTGTGCCTCAGTCTCGTAGAGAGGAGCTGCACAGGCAGTTTGAGCAGCTTCGTCAGGCTGATATGTCTGTGATGCAGTATGATATGTGATTCTCAGAGTTGGCCCATCAAGCTATCTAGTTGGTTCCCACAGACAGAGAGAGGATCATGAGGTTTATAGATGGCCTCACTTTTCAGCTTCGATTGCTTATGACCAGAGAGAGTGTGTCTGGTGCTACTTTTGATGAGGTTGTCGACATTGCTCGGTAGATTGAGATGGTTCGCATTCAGGAGAGGGTTGAGAGAGAGGCCAAGAGGCCTCGTGGACAAGGTGGATTTAGTGGTACTTCTTCTGGGGTCAGTTCCAGCACAGTAGAGTTCGTCCATGGCATGCTCAGACAGGTCGCCCAGTTCACCGTGGTGCATCATCTGGCCATGGTTCTCAAGGTTATCAATAGGGGCGTTCATCTCTTGGTGCCTTCCCAGCGTAGAGTTCTTCTCGTGCTCCATCGGGTCAGGGTTCGTCTATGCCGGGTCCTTCTGCTAGTTATCTCGGTGCGCAGGGCTCCCTTCAGTCCCCAACACCAGCATCGGGGTGTTGCTATGAGTGTGGGGAGTTTGTTCACATGAAGAGAGAGTGTCCCCGTCTAGTGGGAGGTCCCGCTCTGCATAGGATTCAGTCTATGTCATCAGCATCAGTTCCTCCACCACCAGCCTAGTCAGCTAGGGGTCGTCCGAGAGGGGGAGGCAGATCAGGGGGTGGCCGGGCCTGTTTCTATGCCCTCCCTGCCAGACTAGATATCGTTGCTTCATATGCTGTGATTACAGGTATTGTTTCAGTTTGCCACCAAGATGCCTCGGTATTATTTGACCCTGGTTTCACGTATTCATATGTTTCCTCATTTTTTGCTCATTTTCTAGATATACCCGTATCGGCCATGTGTGGTGACTATTGCGGGTCTGGATACCCGAGTGGATCTTTTGTTGCTCAGTAGGGTTGACTTCGATGTTATATTGGGTATGGATTGGTTATCCCCATTGCATATTGTTCTAGATTGTCACGTTAAGACCGTGACGTTGGCGATGCCGGGATTTCTGAGGATTGAGTGGAGCGGTTCTGTAGACCGTGTACCTAGTAGGGTGATTTCATATATGAAGGCTCAGCTCATGGTTGAGAAGGGTTGTCTATCATATCTGTCTTTTGTGAGAGGTGTTAGTGCAGAGACTCCTACCATTGATTCTATTTTGGTGGTACGTGATTTTTCGGATGTGTTTCCTGCAAACCTGTCGGGCATGCCGCCTGACAAGGATATTGACTTTGGTAATGATTTGGTGTTGGGTACTCATCCCATTTCTATTCCACCGTATTGTATGGCACCGACGTAATTGAAGGAGTTGAAAAAACATCTTCAGGAACTCTTTGATAAGGGGTTTATTCGGCCTAGTGTGTCACCTTGGGGTACGATTCTATTCGTGAAGAAGAAGGAATGTTCCATGAGGATGTGCATTGATTACAGTTGAACAAGGTCACAGTCAAGAACAAGTATCCTTTGCCTTGTATTGATGATTTATTTGACTAGCTTCAGGGAGCAAGGGTGTTCTCCAAGATTAATTTGAAATCCGGGTATCACCAGCTGAAGATTCAGATTTCGGATATTCTTAAGACAACTTTCAGGACCTGTTTTGGCCTTTTTGAGTTCTTGGTGATGTATTTTGGGCTGACCAATGCCCCAGTAGCGTTCATGCATTTGATGAACATCGTGTTTCAGCCCTATTTGGGCTCGTTCGTTATTGTATTCATTGATGACATCCTGGTGTACTCTCGTAGCCAGGAGGAGCATTCTCAGCATTTAAGGGTTGTATTACAGAGATTGATGGAGGAGAACCTTTATGCAAATTTCTCCAAGTGTGAGGTTTGTCTCGGTTCAATAGCATTCTTGGGGCATGTGGTGTCCAGTGAGGGTATTCAGGTGGATCCGAAGAAGATAGAGGCAGTGCAGAGTTGGCCTAGACCATCCTCAGCCACGGAGATTATGAGCTTCCTTGGTTTGGCGAGTTATTACCGTTGATTTGTGGAGGGATTTTCATCTATTGCCTCGCCCTTGACCAAATTGACCCAAAAGGGTGCTCCATTTAGGTAGTCGGATGAGTGTGAGGAGAGCTTTCAGAAGCTCAAGACTGCCTTGACCACAACTCCAGTGTTAGTTCTGCCATCAGCTTCAGGTTCTTACACAGTGTATTGTGATTCCTCGAGGATAGGTATTGGATGTGTTCTGATGCATGAGGGTCGGGTGATTGCCTATGCCTCGCGCCAATTGAAGACCCATGAGAAGAACTATCCTGTCCATGATCTTGAGTTAGCAGCCATTGTTCACGCCTTGAAGATTTGGCGTAATTATTTGTATAGGGTTCATTGTGAGATCTATACTAATCACCGGAGTCGACAACATCACTATTGTTTTCCATCCGGGGAAGGCCAATGTGGTGGCCGATGTTTTGAGTCGTCGGGCGGAGTATTTGGGGAGTTTAGCATATCTTCCGGTAGTACAGAGACCCTTAGCATTGGATGTTCAGTCCTTGGCGGGCTAACTTGTTATATTGGATATATCGGAGCCGAGTTAGGTATTGGCTTGCATGGTTTCCAGGTCTTCTCTTTATGACCGTATCAGGGAGCGTAAGTATGATGACCCACACCTGCTCGTTCTTCAAGACAGGGTCCGGCGAGGTGATACTAAGGATGTGATTATTGGTGATGACGGCGTGTTGAGTATGCAGGGTCGGATATGTGTGCCTAATGTAGATGGGCTTCAGGAGTTGATTCTGGGAAAGGCCCAGAGTTCGCGGTATTCCATCCATCCGGGTGGCGCGAAGATGTACCAGGATTTGGGACAGCATTATTGGTGGAGGCGGATGAATAAGGATATAGTTGGATTTGTGGTTCGGTGCCTCAACTGTCAGCAGGTTAAGTATGAGCATTAGAGACCGGGTGGCTTGCTTCAGGGATTAGATATCCCGGAGTGGAAGTGGGAGCGAATCACCATGGATTTTGTAGTTGGCCTCCCACAGACTTCGAGGAAGTTCGATGATATTTAGGTTATTGTGGATCGGCTGACCAAGTCTGCGCACTTCATTCCAGTTGGTACTACTTACACTTCAGAGTGGTTGGCTGAGATTTATATTCGAGAGATTGTTATCCTGCATGGTGTCCCAGTTTCCATCATTTCAGATAGAGGTACTCAGTTCACATCGCAGTTTTGGAGGGCCGTGCAGCGAGAGTTGGTTACTCAAGTTGAGTTGAGCACAGTTTTTCACCCTCATACGGGACGGACAGTCCGAGCGCACTATTCAGATATTAGAGGACATGTACCGCGCTTGTGTCATTGACTTTGGGGGTTCATGGGACTAGTTTCTGCCACTCACGGAGTTTGCAGATAACAACAGTTATCAGTCGAGTATTCAGCTGGCTCCATAGGAGGCTTTATATGGGAGGAGGTGTAGATCTCTGGTAGGATGGTTTGAGTTAAGTGAGGCTAGGCTCTAGGGTACAGACTTGGTCTAGGATGCATTAGACAAGGTGAAATTGATTCAGGATCGGCTTCGCACAACGCAGTCTAGGCAGAAGAGCTATGCGGACAAGAAGGTCTGTGGTGTGTCTTTTATGGTTGGGGAGAAGGTTTTGCTAAAGGTATCACCCATGGAGGGTGTTATGAGGTTTGGGAAGAGGGGAAAGCTTAGCCCTCGATTCATTGGGCCTTTTGAGGTGCTTCAGATGATAGGGGAGGTGGCTTATAAGCTTGCCTTGCCACCCAGCTTGTTGACTGTGCACCCAGTGTTTCATGTTTCCATACTCCGGAAGTATATTGGAGATCCGTCCCATGTTTTGGACTTTAGCACGGTCTAGTTGCAGGGTGATATGACTTATGATGTGGAGCCGGTGGCTATTTTGGATTGGCAGGTTCGAAAGTTGAGGTCAAAGGACATAGCTTCAGTGAAGGTGCAGTGGAGAGGTCATCCTGTGGAGAAGGCCACTTGGGAGACCAGGCGGGAGATGCGGATCATATATCCACACCTACTTGAGACTCCAGGTATGTTTCTAGACTCGTTCGAGGACGAACATTTGTTTAAGAGGGGGAGAATGTAACGACCCAGCCGGTCGTTTCGAAAGTTATAGCCCCGTTTATCCCATTTCTGCTTCTTTTTGTGTTATTCGGCTATATTATGTTATACTGGTTTAGTTGGTTCGGGTTCGGAGTGGTTTCGGAGTGAATTGAGACACTTAGTATCTTATTTAGAAGTTTAAATTGGAAAAGTCAATCGGATGTTGACTTATGTGTTAACGATCTTGGATTTGGATTTTTATGGTTCCATTAGCTCCGTTAGGTGATTTTGGACTTAGGAGCGCATCCGGAATGTGATTTGGAAGTCCGTAGAGCAATTAGGCTTGAATTGGCAAAAGGTTGAAATTTGGCGATTTTGGTCGCCAGTGGAAAATTTGATATCGGAGTCGGAATGGATTTCTGGAAGTTGGATTAGGTTTGTGGTGTCATTTGTGACGTGTGTGTAAAATTTGAGGTCATTCGGACGTGGTTTGGTAGGTTTCGGCGTCGTTGGCAGAATTTGGAAGTTTAGAAGTTCTTAGGCTTTAATCCAAGGGTATTTTGGTGTATTGATGTTGTTTTGAGTGATTTGAAGGTTCGACTAAGTTCGTATGGGGTCATGTGACTTGTTGGCATGTTTGGTTGAGTTCCGGAGGGACTCGGGTGTGTTTCGGGTGGTTAACGGATCGAGTTTGAAGTTTGGAGAATTTTTGAAGTTGGCCTGTTGCTGGTGTAATCGCATCTGCGAGGGTATTGCCGCAGGTGCGACGATGCAGGTGCGGTGGGGTTGACGCAGGTGCGAAAGTGTGTTGGACTAGGGAAAATCGTAGGTGCGAGTGGGTGTACGCATCTGCGAGCCCGCAGAAGCAGGTAGTTGCCCGTGGAAGCGGAAGAGAGGAGTTCTGGCAGTGGCCGCAGGTGCGAGGTCTTTTCCGCACCTGTGAGCTCGCAGAAGCGGATAGGGAGCGCAGGTGCAGAGTTGGGGGATTTAAGTGATTTTCAGCAAAGGCATAGGTTTTGCGCAAATGCGGCACCGCAGGTGCGCATTTTGAGCCGCATGTGCAAAAAGCTTGGGCAGAAACTATAAATAGAAGACTTCACGAATTTTTGCTTATTTCCACCATTTTCAAGTCAAATCTTGGAGCTTTTGGTGTGATTTTAAGAGAATTCAAGGGTTTTTCAGTGAGGTAAGTTTCTTGAGCTCTAATACTCCTAGCTATGGTGTTTTCCCGTTTCTTTCTCATCTGATTTAGGAGTAAAAATAGGGGGTTACTTGGGATTTTGGAAAGAGTAATTTGGGGATTTGAGAGACCAAATGAGGTTGGATTTCGATAAATTTCGTATGAGTAGACTCGTAGTGAATGGGCTTTCAAGTTTTGTGACTTTTTTTGTTTTCAATACGTGGGCCCAGGGGCAGGGTTTGAACCAATTTCGGGTTTTGAGTCTACTTTGGTAATTTTTCTTGTGGAATTTATTTCTTTAGCATATATTGATGGTATTGTACTGGTTGTGGCTAGATTCGGAGCATTTGGAGGCCGAATTGAGGGGCAAGAGCATCGCGGAGTAGGGATTTGTTCGGATTGAGGTAAGTAACGGTCTTAAATCTAGTCTCGAGGGTATGAAATCCCAAGAAAACTCATATGATGTTGATATTTAGAAGTGACGCACATGCTAGGTGATGGCGTGTGACCGTGCACCGTGTGAGATTGAGACTTGGTCCGTCCCAGTAGACTGTAAAGTCAAATAGCCCAATGATTATTACTTGTTCATTCTTGTTTTCAAGTTATTGATTGTCTTACATGTTAGAAACCATGCTTAGGCTATATGAAAACACTATTGGGACCCGCATGGTCGTAGACTTGTTGTATTGACTACTAAATTGTTGTTTCGTACTCAGTCACTATTTGCTTATGCATTTTATCTCAGCTCTCTCTCTCTCTCTCTCATGATTTTATTAATACTTGATATATTCTTTGTTTGGGTTGTTATGGTGACAACTGTGAGGCTAGAGAAGCTAGTGACTGATATAGGGCATGAGTGTTGGGTTGAGAGTTTTGTGAGATTTGTTGGATCGGACTGCGCGCCGCAGTAATGTTGGACCGGGTTGCACGCCGCAACAAGCTTTCGGGCCATGTTATCGGATTGGGTTGCATGCCGCAACAGTACTTGGATCGGGTTGCACGCCTTAGCAATATATGGATCGGGCTGCATACCGCAGCAGTATTGGGTCAGGCTGCATGTTGCATCAATATAGCGCTTGGGTTGTAGGAGTCCCTCCGGAGTATGAACACCTCTATGTACTTGCTTTTATTTATTGTTGCACTTTATTGTTGTTGTGATAATTTGGAGTACTTATACTGTTTCACTGAAGCTCGAAATGCTTTGATTTTAATACACCGATTTGAAAGCATGCCTAATTTTCTCTACTTAGATTTCAGGAAAGAAATGTATTGTGTGTAGCTCGGCTTTGTTACTCAGTTCCTTATTTAATTCTGTTACTTACTGAGTTGGAAGTACTCACGTTACTCCATGCACCTTGTGTGCAGATTCAGGTGAGACCGTTCCCAGAGATCGTTGAGTCCGTGCACTTGTGGTTGTCGGAGACATACGAGGTAGCTGTTGGCGTTTGCAGTTCTTGATTCTCCTCTATTGTTACCTTTTCCTTTTGTTTTGGTATTAGTGGAACATTGTAAACTCTGATTCTAATTTGGTTTAGATGCTCATGACTTAGTGACACCCGGATGTTGGGCTATCTTTTCTGCATTTATACTTTGAGTTGAACTCTTTTTTGAAGATTTTATTATGAAAAGTTTTGACTTATATTTTAAAATGAAATATCGATGTGTTTTGAAAATGCTTCGGTTTGTCTAGTACTGCGATAGGCGCCATCACAACAGGGTTAATTTTGGATCGTGACAACCATCTTGATATAATTCTCAATATCCAAATTGGCACAAATTTTATATTTTCAATGTTTATATGATCTTTAGTTTCAAATTGATTTTGTATAACTTGTGTCGGATTTTAACCCTTGAGTTAAATTATTCTGATCCATTCTGAATTGACATTTCTGATTCACCCCAACTGTGCCCATGTAAACTTGCTCGCTTTAAAATTTAAATATGTGTTCTAGACCCAAAAACTTTTCTACTAGTGAATTCAGCCTAAGTCACAAATATCGCCCCCCCGATTTCGCCCCCCCCCCGATTTCGGTAGGCACCAACATAAAATTAACAAATTCATGATAATTTACACTAAGATAAATGCATCCCTAATTACGTAATCAGTAAAGATTCATATGACCTAACTTATTTCCGACTGAAACATAATTATTGCATTATCGATTCAATCCATTAGCTCAAGTCATAAAACAAGTTAGTACTATAACTTAATATGTCTAAGCTTGGAGGGTAGGGGTGTACGTCGGTCGGTACGGTACGGTATTTAGACATTTCGGTTTGGTATTTTCGGTATTTGATTTTATAAAATGTTATATCAATACCGTACCTAATTAAATTCGGTATGGTTCGATTTTTCTCCTTTTGATTTTGGTCTACTCGGTTCGGTAACTTCGATTTATTTGGTGTGAATACTAGCTAGTGCATAGAGTCATAGACGATAATATTCTTAATTAAAGTACACAAAAGTAAAAAAAAAATTCATAAAAGTTTTGTCCAAAACCAATAAATATCAATCTAGAGAGAGAAAACTTAGAGAAATATATTGTACTTGCTTAGAGTTAATTGAAGAACATAGAAAATAAGAAAGTAAAATTTTAAATTTCTTATATTTAAGTTATAATTAATAAAATGTGTGTTGTGTAATATAATATATATTTCGGTATGGTATCGATTCATTTAAAATACCAATACACTAATATCATTCTTTTTTAAAATTTAAACTAAATATCATATCGAATACCAATATTGAATACCGAATACTAAAATTTTCACTTTCAATACAGCCCTTGGAGGGGGACAAAAAATGAGTTGATTTTGCGACGAATAAATTAAACTTGTCTTCTCAGTATTAGTATTAGTATTAGTACGAAGTAGTAACCATTGGACCCTTGGTTAGCTCGTGGTGAGTCAATACAGACAAATGTTAGAAGTGTGGGATACGCATCTCCCCGCAAACTAACCATTCGCCACGCCTAATATTACTACCTATTTCTCAAAGTTTCCTGTCAGAACAGCTCACCACTTTCCAGAGATTATGGTTTTTGCTCTCTCTTTCTAGAGAGTTCCCTTTCTCTCTGCTTCGAAATTTAATCAAACAGCTTCTACGGTAAGATTTTCCCCAATCTCAATTTGCAATTCACTTCGTTTTTGAATATTTTTCTTGCAATATTTTCTAGTTAATTAAAAATTAGAATCTCAGCTTCTTACAGTTCATAACTACGAACCCTAACCTTAGCTTTTTAGATAGATAAGAGCCATGGACGAAAATGAAGGTGGGGAACCAATCGAGCAGTTCCATAGGAACGAAGCAATCTCCGCCGTTGCCGATGATAATTTCCTTGTTGAAGAAGATGATGATTATGAAGATCTTTATAACGATGTCAATGTTGGTGAGAATTTTCTCCAATCTCTTCGTAAAAATGAAGATTTAGTAGTATCTAAAAATGATGAGGTTGAGAAAAAACCTGAACTTTCCCCTCCGGCGGCCACATTTCCGCCGCCGCCTCCGGCCGTGGAGGAAAGTGGCGGTGGAAATGTTCAGGTTGAGACGAAACCCCTAAAAGAGGAGGATGTAGCATCTGGGGTTTCTGCTAGAGGAGGGTCAGTAGGTGCTGCAGCTGGGCCTGGGGTTTCTGCTGGTGGTGGGTTTAGGGTTGAGTTAAATCGCCCATCGGAGGGTAAGATGGGTGATTTAGCGGAGAGGATAGTGAGTAGTAACGTTCCGAATCAGGTGATGACTCAACAGCCTAATGTTGGTGGTGTTGCCGCTGTTGGAAATGCTGGTAATGTTGGAAATTCAGGGCATGACAATTTTGTTAGGCAAGGAGGGGTTAATGTGAATGGGGCAGGTAATATTGTTGGTGGAGGTGGGGGTGCTAGTGGTGGAGGAGGAGGTGGTGGTGGAGGGGCGATTCTTTTTGTTGGTGATTTACATTGGTGGACAACGGATGCTGAGCTAGAGGTGGAGTTGAGCAAGTATGGACTTGTGAAGGAGGTGAAATTTTTCGAAGAAAAAGCTAGTGGGAAGTCTAAAGGATATTGCCAGGTTGAGTTTCATGATTCCTCTGCTGCCTCAGCTTGTAAGGAAGGGATGAATGGACATGTTTTCAATGGGAGGCCATGTGTGGTCGCCTTTGCATCATCACCGTATAATGTGAAGAGGATGGGTGAAGCTCAGGTGAATCGAAATCAACAGGTTTCCCAGACTTCTACTCCCCAAGCAAGGCGGGGGCCTGCTGATGTGGCTGGTAATAAAATTGGAAATAACAACACTGCTACTGGTGGCAATTATCAAGGTGGTGGGGATGGCAACAGGGGTTATGGTAGAGGAAATTGGGGCAGAGGAGGCCCTCAAGGTATGGGAAATCGGGGGCCTGTGGGTCCTATGAGAAACAGGCCTGGTGGGATTGGAGGAAGAGGGTTGATGGGAAATGGTGGAGGTGGATTTGGACAAGGTATGGGTGGTGCACCTCCACTTTTGCATCCTCAATCAATGATGGGTCAGGGCTTTGATCCTGCTTTTGCAGGAGGGCCTATGGGGAGAATGGGTGGTTACGGAGGATTCCCTGGTGGTCCAGCTCCACCATTTCCTGGTATGTTGTCATCTTTTCCACCTGTTGGAGGAGTTGGGATGCCTGGTGTAGCTCCTCATGTAAATCCTGCATTCTTTGGTAGAGGAATGCCAATGAATGGCATGGGAATGATGCCAGGTGCTGGTATGGAGGGGCCGAACATGGGAATGTGGTCTGATCCTAATGCGGGTGGATGGGCTGGCGACGAGCATGGTGGTAGAGTGGGAGAGTCAAGTTATGCGGAAGAAGCTGGGTCTGATCATCAGTATGGAGAAGTAACTCATGATAGAGGGGCTTGGCCTAATAACTTGAAAGATAAAGACAGGGGATCAGAGCGTGATTGGTCTGGTTCTACAGATAGAAAACATCGAGATGGCAGAGAACCTTCCTATGATAAAGACATGGCTCGTGAAAAGGATAGAGGGAATGATCGTGATTATTCAGAGAGGAGATACCGAGATGATAGAGATGTCGCAAGAGACAGGGAGAGGGACAGGGATCGTGAACGTTCTCGAGAACGAGGTCGTGATCGTGAGAGGGATCGAGATCGTCATAGGGATGATAGAGATAGATATGCTGATCATCACAAGTACAAGGACCGTGAGCAAGAATATGATGATGATGATGAGAGAGGAAGGTCATCAAGGGGACACAGCAAATCACGATTATCACATGAGGAAGACCATCGGTCAAGATCAAGGGATGCTGATTATGGAAAGAGGCGGCGTATAACTTCTGAGTGATCTGCAGCCTTGCCTGCATAATATCAAGGATACTTTAGAATGAGATTGACTAGGAGCTAATCCACTGAGGGGTTTGCCATGTGTATTCAGCTTTCTACTAAGAGGATTTCTCACCACCTGCTTCATCAGACAGTTGCTCTTTGATATGGTTTGTCACACAAAAGTTGATGCTCTTTCAGTGTTCCTTTTGAAGGAGCTCTGGTCTCTCAGCACTAAGAAGTAAGTTCACAACTCATCTTATGTTTAATTAGTGCTTTTGGTAGTGAATGCTATCTGTGTTTGCTATTCCCCTGGTGAACTTTTATTGTTTGAAGACCTCCCTCAAGCATGATCATTTTCATGTTCTTTTTTGTTTGGGCTTCTCTGGGCTAGTTGGAAGGTGACTGTTATTGTTATTTGTGGAATTTAATCTTACCAAACTTTTCATCATTTGACGCTGGTCGTTCATGGGAATTGTTTCCCTTAGGACTTGATGTATAATTCTATGGGCTAACACCCCCCCCCCCCCCCCCCCCCCCCCCAAATAACCCCAGGGTCGAGGGTTGAAGTCACCAAAGGAGCAATAGCTCCAGCAAAGGGGATTAAAGGCCTAATCAAAGGGGAGGGGAATAAATAAAAAAATCTATGGGCTAAAACCAGTTTTAAATATCATATTAACATTATTTAGAATCTAGTTTTGCCTCGCTACCCCCCAAGGTAGGGGTAAGGTTTGCGTACAGACTGCCCTCCCCAGACCCCACATGTGGGATTATGGTGGGTTGTTGTTGTTGTATTTAGGATCTAATTTCATAGGAAAGTGGATGTTTCTTAGGAATGTGTTAAGTTGTTCATTCAATTCCAGAAGTAAGCAGAAATATATATCTTTTCTAAGCCTCTCTTTGTCTTCGAACCCTTGTTATGTGAGAGCTTTCAACCTTATATGTAGCTATTGGAATTTTGGGAACTTGGAAAATATATTGGCCTTGGGACACCCCAGGCTTTGTCAAAGTTCATGGCTTGTCTTATTAGTTATTCAGAAAGAACTGATTTTCTGTTCACTATGTTTTTGGGATATTGGAATGCCTAGCGTTGGACTTCGCTGTGAAAGGCTATAGTTACCATTTCTCTCGGATTCTGGTTGACACTAGCTAGTCCAGTCCTAAGTTCGATGGGTTTTTCACTAGGTAGCGATACTAAATAGAAAGTGATGCATTTCCAATTTAAGCTGAAGATCTTTAATGGTTTTAGTAGAATTTGTGTGCTAATTTAGACTTAGAAGTTTGATCTTTATCACATGATACTGTTTGTAGTTTCAATCTTGATTATTTATTTCTGCAAGTTGTTGATTGCAGATGTTGTTCTTTGGTTTCTTGTGATGATAGCCTGGAGGAGATAGAGCAAGCTGTTGGAAGAAGTATGGTATATCTTCAAAATACCTTGAAGCTCTGTCTGAGATAGCATGTTAAATTACATGGCTTTACCTCTTAGTGAAGATTGAATTGCTAGTAGAACGTTGTGTCTCAGTTTTAAGCCTCTTTTTCATGTATGTTTTAGTTGAATGTGACTTGAATAATCCAATATTTGGTGACTTGAGACTTCAATTTTCTGTAAGTGGAGTGACAGATTATCCTAGAAATTTGCTATTTGATGTAATGTGTTAGGATGTTTTGACACAGGTTGGCGCCGATCTGCACCCTTCTTGCTCGGGCTTTTGTTGTACTAATCATTTTTCTTCTTGTATCATCTTGTTTTCGTTTTGACCCAGTTTTTTTGTTGGGCATATGATGTTTAGAGCTCATTCTTCTTCTGCAAGTGTACATAGAATTTCCTTTTTATAGGCTTGGTTTTTTTCTTACCCAGCTTTTTTGTTGGGCATATGATGTTTAGAGCTCATTCTTCTGCGACAAGTGTACATATAATTTTTCTTTTTATAGGCTTGTGAAAGTGTATATGAAATACTAGCTATGATTGAGTCATAGTTTCAGTCATTTTACATGAACTCTTTTATCTTCTTACTATCTACTTGCGTTTTGCGTCTAATCGTATGTTTCCCTCTCTCTGTTTATATTGACAAAACATTGTTTCACATGCACAGCGGATAGCGATGTGCTAGTATTAGACATTATTTACCTTTTATCACGATAGACGTAATATTTGACGTATATACTTCATATCAGGGGAGCAATTGGAGCTTGGAACTACCAAGCAGAATTACTAGTCATAGTGTGTTTTTGGTTCCGTTTCATTGATTGAGTCATAAATATACTAAAGTTCGTCCAATGGATTACGGACAGAACAAACTTATCAAATGGTATACATCTTGTACAGATAATTGTGTACATTTTGTCTATGCTTTAAATTCTTATATCTCTTCTTACAAAATGTTTTTCCAGATAAGTATTTTGAAAAATGCTGTTCTCTTATGATAGATCCTTTTACAATTACACTATTTAACTTCATGCAAAAGAGCTCTCAGACTGTCACTGTTTCCAAAACATGTTGCGCTCCCACTGAGGCTAAAATCTTCTCCTCCATTCCTAAACATGCTCGTGGACGATAGGAATCTTGGTAACTTATTTTTCAACAAATAATCACGAGTTCAACTTTATTCTGTTGAAATTAGGAGTTCAACTTTACTAAAATCTTCTCCTCCATTCCTAAACATGCTCGTGGACGATAGGGATCTTGGTAACTTATTTTTCAACAAATAATCAAGAGTTCAACTTTATTCTGTTGAAATTAGGAGTTCAACTTTATTCTTTAACAGCGTAATTTTTTTTTCACATCATCAAATAGTTATCCATAATACATAGGCTAATAACCTTAAAAATTAAATAACTATCCTGATATAACTAGTTATATTACACCCATAATCAGTAGAGGAAAAAATTTGACTCGCGCTATTGTAATGTCAACATATATGTAACGATCCGACTAGTCGTTTTAATGAGAATTAGCGTCTCGTTCGGTGGTTTAAGGTCTCGATCAGCTTCGTATAATGTATTATGACTTGCGTGAGTGGTCGAGTTCAGATTTCAGATGATTCGGGATTGATTTGGAAGGATTATTCTTGTTTTAGAAGCTGAAGTGAAAAGAGTTGATCAGAGTTTGACTTTTGTGTAGACGACTACGGAATGATGTTTTGATGATTCCATCAACTTCGTATGGTGATTTTGGACTTAGATGTGTATCCGGATTTGGATTTGGAGGTCCGTAGGTTAACTTGATGCATTTTGACGAAAATTGAAAAATTGAAGATTTGGAAGGTTGAGCGGTTTGACCGGGAGTTAACTTTGTGGATATCGGATTCGGATTTTGATTTCAGGAGTTGACTTTGTGGATAACGGGTTTGGATTTTTATTTCGGGAGTTGGTATAGCTCCGTCGTGTCATTTGGAACTTGCATGCAAAACCTGACGTCATTCCAGGTTGATTTGGTGTGATTCAACGCGAGTTGTAGAAGTTGAAAGTTCATAAGTTAATTAAGTTTGATTTGAGGCGCGATTTGTAGCTTTGATGTTGTTTGATGTGATTTGAGTCCTCGAGCAGGCCCGCTTATGTTATGGAACTTGTTGGTATATTTCGACGAGGTCCCGGGGGCCCGGGTGTGTTTCGGATGGGCTACGGGCCATTTCTCCATGTTTTGGACTAGTGATTTCTGGTGTCTGATGTCCTTATTAATCACAAAGTGCCAATCAACGATCACATAGGTTGTTTTGTGACTGACCATTTTTCCTTCTTCGCATTCGCAAAAATCGTCCGCGATCGCGTGCTTGTGTAGGTTGCTTCATCGCGTTCGCGGTAGGTGCTAGGCGATCGCGTAGTGGGTGACCATGCTGGGGAGGCCAGGTTTATTGTTCTTCGCGTTCGCATCATTTGGTTTCCGATCGTAAAAGCAGAGGTCACTATGAGCCACGTTCGCGTAAGGTTATTTTTGGCAGCCTTCATTTTCTTCTTCGCGATCACGATGTGTAATATCTTCGCATAATATAAAAGTACTCTATTTCGAGGGTTTGGCCATTTTTATCGTATCTTCAGTTGTAGACCTTGGATTTGAGGGATTTTTCACGTATTGGATTGGGATAAGTGTTCTTTACTCTAATTTAATTTAATTTCATGATTTCATCCTTGTTTTTATCATTAAATTAGTGATTTGAGTTGGGGAAAATGAGAATTTTGTGAAAACTTTCAAAAATGTAAAATGATGATTTGAAGGACGAATTGATGTCGGAATTGGATAAATTTGGTATGGTTGGACTCGTATCGGAATGAGTGTCCAAATTTTATGAATTTTTTCGGGTTTCAAGGTGCGGTCCCGGAGTTGACTTTTTGAGTTGGCTTTTTCTTTTTCATTAAAGATCGAAGCTTTATTATCCGAAATTATTTCTTATGGTTTTTATTTATGATATCAAATTATTTTGGCTAGATTTGAGTAGTCCGGAGGTTGTTCCATACGAGAAGGTCACTTTGGAGATCGGTCTAGCATCTTTGAGGTAAGTATCTTGCCTAACTTTGTGTGGGGAAATTACCCCTTAGGATTTGAGTCGTTTGTGCTATTTTGTGACGTGTGAAAGCCGTGTAGGAGAAGGGACGAGTACGCACTCGGGCTTATATATGGAAATTTACCGGTTTAGACTCTTATGCATCTTTTATGTACTTATTTGGAATTATTAGCACATGTTATATCTTTTATTCGCCATGTCTATTATCACATGCTTTATTTGAAGGTATCGTTACATGTTACATTCTTTACTTGTCGAATTTGATCTTATATGCTTTATTTGGAGTTGTTATCACTTTTATCATTATGTGATTTCTTTAATTGTGGAGATACTCTTAATTGAAATTGTCGTCATATGATATCCTTTTGTTGCCAGTTTGTTCTCTTGCATTTAGACGTAGTACTACTTCGTGCCATATCCTTCAATGTTATCCTAATTTATACACTAGAGTCCGAAGTTTTCCATTTCATGGAAGTACTTTCACTAACGAGATTATCCTTAAACAATTAATTGGAATTGAAGTTGTCGAGAGTCATTAGTCTATTCCAATTGAAGTTGTGTTTAAAGGGGGTGTTTTTCCTTGTCGAGTTATCATTACCATTAATTTTGTTGTTATTGAGATAATATGTACGTTGTCTTGTGTCGTGGGATATTTTTTGTGAAAATATTGATATTGTTGAATCTTTGGAAAGGTTGTGGTCTAGGGGCACTTGTGCTACAAGTTGATATGTGGTGTTATTGTGATGATATCACATGTGAATTGTTGTGTGGTTTGATTGTTGTTATACGGAGTATAAGGGTGGCATTTCATTGTTGTTGTTATGATAGTATAAGGGTGGAATTTCACCGCTTGTTATGGGGGCATAAGGATGACATCTCATTGTTGAATGTACGGAGTGATACGGGTAGCTATTATGTTATTGTTCGGGCGGAGCGATAAAGGTGGCTATTATACGGAGTGATACGGGTAGCTAAGCGAGATATAAGGGTGGCTAATGATAATGTCAGAGCAGAGTGATACGGGTGGCTATCAGAGAGATAAGGGTGGCAATGTCAGGGACAATGTGTGATGGTTTTGAGACATTGTGTTGGTGATTTTCATGTGATGGTATGCTTTTCCTTGTGTTTTTCATACACCTTACGTGACTTGCTTTGTTGTTTCGATGAGTTATTAAACGTCTTTGATATTACTTGTTGACTTGGGCTGCAGTAGTACACCCGCACAATCATACACCATAGCATGCCACTTATACTAGCTCAGAAGTATGAAACTTGACATTTATTGATTATGCCCATGTGTTCTTGTATTATTTGTTTCCACGTTGATTGTAAGCCTGTAACCATGTCGGGCGGATTGTGAATATGAGCCTGAGACCATGCCGGGCGGATTGTGATTATGAGCATATCATGCCGGGCGAATTACGATTGTGAGCATGTGATCATGTCGGGCGGATTTTGTGAGCTTGTGACCATGCCGGGCGAATTGTGATGGTGAGCCAGTGACCATGCCGGGCGGATTTTGAATGTGAGCTTGAGATCATGTCGGGCTGATTGTGATTGTGAGACGTGACCACGACGGTGGATTGTGGTTATGAGCCTGTGATTATGTTGGGTGGATTTTGATATTGTCACGTGAGTTGTCCGTGCAGTTGTGATTCGGGATGTGGGCATGAGTTGGTGTGAGTATATGATGGTGGGTTGAGATTCGTGACTTGTGGCTATGAGAAGAAGTATCTCGGAGTGTTTTCGTTGTGGGACTTGTGTTTAAACGGCTTGAATAATTAGTTGTCCTTTATGTTCCTTATGTGGTTTCAATGATACTTCACGGTGTTCTTATTGCTTTACTGTTTATATCACTTGTTGGTTCTTGTTGCCATTTATTGATTTGCGCTTTCCGTTATTAGTTTTATACTTCTATACTGCACAGTTTATTTGTCTAGTGAGTGTCTTGACTTGTACCTCGTCACTACTCCATCGAGGTTACTCTTGATACTTACTGGGTACCGATCGTGGTGTACACATACTACAGTTCTGCACATTTTTGTGCAGATCCAGATACTTCAGAGTCTGTTGATCGTTAGGTAGCGGATCAGATAGTGTTGTGGAGACTTCAAGGTATGCCTGACATCGCATTTGCAAGACTTGGAGTCACCTTCGGAAGTTATTTTTGTACAGTTTATTTCTATTCTGGACATTTGTACTTAGAGATTTTCTAGTGATCTCAGTAGAGCGTATGACTTGTACTACCTATTTTGGGATTGTTAGCTTTGTATAGAAATTTTTGTTTCATATTTAATAGTTGTTGGTTAAATTTTGTCATTAATTCAGTCAGTTTTAGGCTTACTTAGTCTTAAATAGTAGGTGTCATCACGACATCCTACAGAGGGAAACTAGGGTCGTGACAAGTTGGTACTAGAGCTCTAGGTTCATAGGTGCTACGAGTCACAAGCGAGTTTAGTACAGTCTTGGAGATCAGTACGGAGACGTCTGTACTTATCTTCGAGAGGCTATGGAACTATTAGGAAAACTCCACTTCTTTCATTCATGTCCTGCAGATTTGTTGATTTCGAAGTTTGAGCCTTTGTATCTTTATTCTCTCATAGATGGTGAACACACGCATTACCGGATCAGCTGAGCAGACACTTGTGCCCCTGCTAAAGCTGCGAGAGGCCAGGGTAGAGGTAGAGTTCGGGAGGGGCATACGTCGTAGCTAAAGCACCAGTGAGAGTAGTAGTTGAGGATCCGCTAGTAGCACCTGTTGGGGGATAGGCACCAGAGGTGCCTGTTGTTACCCCCGGACTTCAGGAGACTTTAGCGCAGTTCCTGAGCATGTTTGGTACACTGGATCATGTCGTATTGATCTCCATTGCACCAGCTACTTCACAGATTAGGGGAGGAGCTCAGACTCTCACCGCCCATACTCTGGAGCAGTGGGTTCACATTGGTAAGGTTCCGGGTGTGGTGCCGGTACAACATGTTATTCTGATTCGGCTTGAGGTCAGGCCAGGGGCATCAGAGGAGGAGCAGAAGAGGCTTGATAGGTTCAAGAGGTATAGTTTACCTACTTTCAGTGGCACAGCTACCGAGGATGCAAAGGGATTTCTAGAGAAGTGTCATTGTATTCTCCGCACCATGGGTATTGTGGAGGTGAACGGAGTTGCTTTTACTATATTTCAGCTATCGGGAGTAGTGTATCAGTAGTGGCAGGTTTATGAGGAGGGTATACCAGCCGATGCAGCACCACCCACTTGGGCTTAGTTTTTAGAGATGTTCTTGAGAGAGTTTGTTCCTCAGACCCTTCAGGATGCATGGCATGCAGAGTTAGAGCAGCTGTATCAGGGCACAATGACGGTGTCAGAGTATGCCATTAAGTTCAGTGAGTTATCCCATCATGCACCTACTTTGGTTCCTAAAGTCAGAGAGCGATTCTGCAGATTCATCGGGGGGCTCAATTACGATCTTAGATTTTGCATAGCTCGGGAGTTGCAGATTGGTACGACATGTCAGCAGGTGATGGAGATTACCAGGGTGTTAGAGCATATTCGGGGTGAAGAGAGGGAGGCTAAGGAGACTAAGAGGTCTCTAGGTTCTTGAGGGTTCAGTGGATTCTACTCTTCAGCTATGACCCATCATGGTGAAGGCTCGGGTAGTCGGCCAGTCCAGTCTGCACTTCATACTACTCGTGGTGCTCGAGTTAGTTAGGGTACTCATGTGGGACAGTCATCTTTTAGTGCACCACCGGTACGGGGTTCCTACAGAGTTATTCCAGTTATCTGGCACAGACTAGGTATGAGCATCCACGCCTGCAGAGCAGTTGTATGAGTGTGGTGATACCATGAACATTATGAGAGATTGTCCTATATTCGGGAGGGGCAGATTTCATCAGAGCATTCAGGCTATGGACTTCACTCCAGTTGCTACTCCACATGCACAGCCAGTTAGGGGTGGATGGCAGGCGAGTAAAGGGATTCGGCTCTGCTTATCGGGGTGAGTCCTCCTATCTTGCTTCACATATGGAAGAGCCCGTGTCTATCATTTTGTTTTGTTCGCTATTGAGATCTATGAGACTAGAAGTGACTTTTTGTTACTCATTACGGTACGTTTGATGTGATTTCTGGATGGTTTGGCTATAAATTTTTATTTAGATGCCCTACCGGTATGGGGAGTTCGTTACATGCTGTAATTTTGTTTCGCATAATTGAATTTTAGTGGATGGCTTCAATTTGTATGATATGCATTCTACTTGTGATTCAGAGTTGAGGATGAGATCCTCGTGTTTTCTTGCGGTTTGATATGTTTGGACCGTGTTGCGTGCCGCGGTGGAGTTATATTAAGATAAGATCCTTGTGATTAGTTCCTATGTTTTGATTCTCCCTTGTGTAATTGACTTGTAGTATGGTACTGTTAGGGATATCTCTCTTGTATTTCTCTTTGCATATTTAGTCATATTCTCTTTGTGCTTATTGGGTTTTAGCTTGCGAGGTCTGTGCCCTGGTGTCATTAGATGTGACTTGTTGATTTGAGTGAATGGTCATAGAATCTTCATGTTTCTTGCATCGTTGTCAGTGCTGTGAAGGGTTGGAACATGGTTCTAGCTGATATGCGGTTAATTTTCGGTGTTGGATTTGATCATGGGCGACTGTGGTGGTCATAGAAGTTGTTATGGGTATATGTGTGATGTGTTACGTCATGTGGTTGTACTTGGTAGGTGTATACATAAGTTGTTGCAGGTGGTTGAGGCTGACAACGGGTGTTAATGTGGGAATCGGGTCTTTGGGAAATGATCGGATAGTGAAATTTTTGGTTCTAAGACTTATTACCATGGATTGGAGGAGAAATTTTCAATTGAGATAGTGTTCACTCAGTGATTTGATGACTTCAGAATGGTTCTTGGCACATTTGAGGACGAACGTTTGTTTAAGAGGGAAAGGATGTAACGACCTGACCGGTAGCGTTTCATTCGGTGGCTTAAAGTCTCGAGCAGCTTCGTATTACGACTTGTGTGTGTGGTCGAGTTCATATTTCGGATGATTCGGGATTGAATTGGAAGGATAATTCTGGTTTTAGAAGCTTAAGTGGAAAGAGTTGACCGGAGTCTGACTTTTGTGAAGAAGACTCTGGAATGGTGTTTGATTATTCCAATAGCTTCATATGGTGATTTTGGACTAAAGCGTGTGTCCGGATTTGGATTTGGATTTGGATGTTTAGGTTAATTTGATGCATTTTGGCAAAAATTAGAAAGTTGAAGTTTTGGAAGGTTGAGAGGTTTGACCGGGAGTTGACTTTGTGGATATCAGGTTAGGATTTTAATTTTGGGAGTTGGTATAGCTCTGTCGTGTCATTTGAAACTTGCATGCAAAATTTGATGTCATTCCGGGTTGTAGATGTTGAAAGTTCATAAGTTAATTAAGCTCGATTTGAGGCGCGATTCGTAGTTTTGATATTATTTTATGTGATTTGAGGCCTCAAGCAGGTCCACTTTATGTTATGGAACTCGTTGGTATGTTTCGAAGGGGTACGAGAGGGCCCAGGTGTGTTTCGTATGGGCTACGGGCCATTTCTCCATGTTTTGGACTAGTGATTTCTGGTGTCTGATGATGTCCTTATTCGCGATCGTGAAGTGCTAGTCGGGATCGCATAGGTTGTTTTGTGACTGACCAGTTTTCCTTCTTTGTGTTCGCATAAAATGGTCCGCGAACGCGTGCTTGTATAGGTTGCTTCATCGCGTTCGCGGTAGGTGTTACACGATCGCGTAGTGGGCGATCATGCTGGGGAGACCAGGTTTATCATTCTTCGCAATTCGTATCATTTGGTTCGCGATCTCTTAAGCAGAGGTCGCTGTGAGTCGTGTTCGCTTGAGCGTTCGTGTTAGGTTATTTTGGGTAGCTTTAATTTGTTTTTCGTGATCACAAGGAATGTTCCATGATCGTGATGTTTAATATCTGGGCAAAATATAAAAGTACTCTATTTTGAGGGTTTGGCCATTTTTATCATATCTTGGGTAGTAGACCTTGGATTTGAGCGATTTTTGAGGGATTATTCACGTGTTGGGATTGGGGTAAGTGTTCTTTTCTTGGATTTGATATTATTTCATGATTTCATCCTTGTTTTTATCATTAAATTTGTGGTTTGAGTTAGGGAAAAATGAGAAATTTGTGAAAACTTTCGAAAATGTAAAATGATGATTTGAATGATGAATTGATGTCGTAATTGGATAATTTTTATATGGTTGGACTCGTATCAGAATGGATTCCCGAATTTTGTGAATTTTGTCAGGTTCCGAGGTGCGACGTCGGGGTTGACTTTTTGGGTTGACTTTTTAGTTTTCATTAAAGATCGAAGCTTTATTATCCGGAATAGTTTTCTATGGTTTTTGTTTATGATGTTAAGTTATTTTGGCTAGATTTGAGACGTATGGAGGTTGTTCCACACGAGAAGGTCATTTTAGAGTATCGGTCTGGCATATTTGAGGTAAGTATCTTGCTCAACTTTGTGTGAGGGAACTACCCCTTAGGATTCGAGTCGTATGTGCTATTTGTGTCATGTGAAAGCCGTGTACGCGAGGTGACAAGTACATACTCGAGCTTATATGTGAAAATTTACCGGTTTAGACTCTTAGGCATCTTTTATATGCTTATTTGGAATTGTTAGCACATGTTATATCTTTTATTCGTCATGTCTTCTATTACATGCTTTATTTGAAGGTGTCGTTACATATTACAACATTAATTGTTGAGACATTCTTTAATTGTTGAGTTTGATCTTATATGCTTTATTTGGAGTTGTTATCACTTTTATCATTATGTGATTTCTTTTATTGTGGAGCTACTCTTAGTTGAAATTATCGTCACATGATATCCTTTTATTGTCGGGTTGTTCTCCTACATTTAGATGTAGTACTAGTTCGTGCCATCCCCTTTACTGTTAGCCTAATTCATACACTAGAGTCTAAAGTTTGCCATTTCATGGAAGTACTTTCACTATCGTAGTTATCTTTAAACAATTAATTGGAATTGAAGTTATAGAGAGTTATTAATCTATTCTAATTGAAGTTGTGTTTAAGTTTTGTTCCTTGTCGAGCTACACTTCTATTAATTTTGTTGTTATTGAGATAATATAAATGTTGTGTTGAGTCGTAGGCAATTTGTTATGAAAATATAGATATCGTTGAATCTGTGGAAAGGTTGTGGCCTACGGGAACTTGTGATACGAGTTGATATGTTGTGTTATTGTGATGATAGCACATGTGAATTGTTGTGTGGTTTGGTTGTTGTTATGCGGAGTTTAAGTGTGGCATTTCATCGTTGTTGTTATGCGGAGTATAAGGGTGGCATTTTACCATTGTTTTTATGTGGGGCATAAGGGTGGCATCTCACCTTTGCTGAATGTACGGAGTGATACGGGTGGTTATTGTGTTATTGTCCTGGCGGAGCGATAAGGGTGGCTATTATATGGAGAGATACGGGTGGCTAAAGGATAGATAAGGGTAGCTAATGATAATGTCGGGTCAGAGTGATACGGGTGGCTATCAGAGAGATAAGGGTGGTAATGACAAGGACGAGTGTGTTGGTTTGGAGACATTGTGTTGATGATTTTCGTGTGATGGTATGTTTTTCCTTGTGTTTGTGATACACCTTACGTGACTTGCTTTGTTGTTTCGATGAACTATTTGATGTCTTTGATATTACTTGTTAACTTGAGATGCAGTAGTACACTCGCACAAGCATACACCATAGCATGCTACTTATACTAGCTCAGGAGTATGACACTTGACATTTATTCATTATGCCCATGTGTTCTTGTATTATCTGTTTCCATGTTGATTGTGAGGATGTGACCATGTCGGGCGGTTGGAAATGTGATCTTGTGATCATGCCGGGTGGATTGTGATTTTGAGCCTGTGACCATGTCGAGCGAATTGTCATTGTGAGCTTGTGACCATGCCTGGCAGATTGTGTTTGTGAGCCTGTGACCATGCCGGGCGGATTATGAATGTGATCCTGAGACCATGCCGGCGGATCGGGATTGTGAGTCGTGACTGCGCCGGAAAATTGTGGTTGTGAGCTTGTGATTATTTCAGGTCGATTCTTATATTGGCATGTGAGTTTTCCATGCGATTGTGATTCGATTTTTGGGCACGAGGTTTCGTGAGTATATGATGGTGGGTTGAGACCGATGACTTATTGCTATGAGAAGAAGTATCTCAGAGTGATTTCGTTGTGGGACTTGTATTTAAATGGCTTGAATAATTGGTTGTCCTTTGTGTTCCTTATTTGGTTTTAACAATACTTCATGTTGTTCTTATTGCTTTACTGTTTATATCACTTGTTGTGTCACGACCCAATTTCTCCTATAGGTCGTGATTGCGCCCAAAGTTACCGCTAGGCAAGCCAACAGTGAATTAACTCTATGATCCTTTCTTTTAAAGATTTTAAATAGTTGATTCTTAGTGCAAAAATAAGAAGTATGATTTTTAACAAACTCAAATTTAGAAAGCAAGTGAGATGACTAAAATAATCCAAAAAATCATCAAGTGTCTACTAGCATAAATCACCAAGACCTGGTGTCACAAGTGTATGAGCTACTAGTAGAATATACAAAAGAATACTACACTACTGTCTGAAACGAAATAGACAAAAAATAAAGCAAAAAAAAAAAAGACTTCGGCTGTTGCAGAACAGGCTCGGAAGACAGCTCACTGTTGACACCCAATTTTTTCCTCACATTTTGTCAAATAGTATATATACTTTCAAAACATCATTTTTTTAGTTTACAAATCTATACAAGCATTTTCAATAATTTGTTATAATTTTTAGAGTTTTAAAATTAATTTTCTTACATCACATAAATATTTAGTAATTATTCCTTTACTTGTGATGAATTAATCATCCAAAATTACCAATTTTTTTTATCCCTCTATATGTCTCACAATATTTTTCACTTCATTTTTTTATAATTACATTAGCATTTTAAAGCTAGTTGTATATTTTACAATAATAGCCTATATTCAAATACAAATGCTCCTTATTTATATTATTTGTATCAAAATAGCATTTTATATTTTTACAATGATGAATTATTATTTTTAATCATTTTAGTGCATAAATAATATTTTTATTTGTTTATTAATCATTTTTATAAATTATTTTTGATAAATTTGGTTTATTTAAATAGTAGTCTAACCTCTAAACCAATTTTTAGACCAAATTGGCCCAATGAACTAAGCCCAATGACCCCAAACCCAACCCAGTTGGACCCTTCTAAAATGACCTGCCCCAGTCCCTTTTTAAAATCCTGGTTGTTGATCTCTAAGATCAACGGCCCACGATTAACCCCTCCCCCCACCCCCCACCCCACCCCCACCCCTCCCCAC